>BMAO01027876.1:0-29772 GCA_019973975.1 Trichonephila clavata
ATTTTTTCTCCTACTGGACATTGCGTCGCCACACATTACTTTTCGTGTTATTAAATCGATATTCTACACTAATTAACTTCAAGCCTTTCTGTTTTAGATCCATTCATTTAAAAAATAAAATTCCCAAAACTTTTTTTTTAAAGAATTTTTAAAAAGTAGTCTCAATTTTTCCTTCGCATTGAATAACTTCTTCAATGATTGAATTCACTTGCTGCATCCCCACTGATCTGAAATTTACTTCATTTTCAGTGCTGCCATTATGTAAGCAAATGGTATGTCACTATTAACAGCTAAATGAGCATTTTTAATCAATTTTATTAGAAAATAATTAATAAGTTAGTTTTTTATAATATACTTTTTTTCGCAGATACGTATTTAAATAATTTAATTAACACAGAGTGGAATGAAAAACTATAAAATTAAAATTAAAAAAGTTACATGTTTTTATCAAATAGTATTATTTTCTTTTTGAAAGTTTTTTTCAGTGAATGTTGGCATATAACTAGGTTTTCCCCCAAAGGTGGATTTTTAACACTTATATATGTTTAATCAAACATCCAAACGTTTCAAGAGCTATCTGTAGAATTTTTTTTATTAGTGTTTATTGATAATGGATTTAAATTAATATATTTTTTTTTAAATTAAAATGCATTCAATGCATTTCTGAGATTCATTTAAAATATTTATCAGTATCGAAATTTTTGTTCTCTTTCATAAAATTTATAGTTTACTTTAAAATAATGCGTAATTGCATGAAACTTTTTTCCCCGTGTCAAATATTTCAAAAAATTCTCACAATTTTACTTCAAGAATTAAAATAGTAGTGAAATTTTGTAATTTGAAAAATTTATACTTTCTGTTCTTTTTTCAGCATACAACTATTTTTAAAAATGCTACAGTTTCGTTTCCGGGAAAAAACTAAAAAAATTAAATGTTTTTATCAGATAGTATTATTTTCTTTTTGAATGATTTTTTCAGTGAATGTGTACTTATAACTAGGTTTTTCACATAGTGTTTTTCTTAGCAGTTACATATGTTTAATCAAACATCCAAACGTTTCAAGAGCTATCTGTAGAATTTTTTTTATTATTATTTATAGATAATGTGGATTTAAATTAATATATTTTTTAAATCAATGAATATTTCTATTATTTCCTTATTAAATTAATTATTTGTTAATAAAAGGTATATCACCTATTATTTTGGATAAAAATACGTTCTAGAGCCTGGAATAAATATTTGTCCTCAGTGCCAGCCTAGCGGTAGCTAGGCTTCTACTTCAGTTACACAGTATACCTAAGAAAGAAGTAAATAAAGTGAGAATGATAGGTTCGCTTAAGCTAAAACTAGCTTCGGCGGTCAGGAGGTGGGGGGGGGGGAGGTGGAACATAGTTTCCGTAAACGGAAAACAGCTTTTTCGTTTCGTTCTTCAATCCGAAAAGGGGGTTTTCGTTACGTTTAACAGCATGGGGGGGTGGAATTCTTAGAAATCAGGTAGTATCTTCGTTGCGCTATGAGGCAAACGGTACATGAGGTGAGGCTGGTTCATGAAGTTAGATTGAGAGCTAATCGTCGGGTTGTCATGATGATGGATTGCAGAATGGAAAGTTGAGGAAAGATTTGCTATTAGGGTGTGGATGGGTTCAACACAAAGTTCTTCGTGGAGAACAGATCTTGGGATGTACCTGGGAGTTCTGGCTATGACTCGAAGCGCTTTATTTTGAAGTCTTTGAATATCATTTAATTGTGTGTTACTGGCAGATCCCCAAATGGGGCATGCATACGTTAAGATGGGGCGAAGATATATAGGTTTTGTAAATAAATATCCGGTTATTTAAAGAGAGTTTGGATTTCCTTCCAATCAGTACGTTCTAGAGACATTTTTAAGCTAACTGTAAGTAGCGATTGATTGATTAATGAAAACCTGAAAATTATTTTATTATTTTCGATTCCTAAAAATTATCTATTATTAAAAAATGATGACTTTTTTTTTACTCAAGCATCAAAATAGTTTTCTTTTATTGTTTAAATTTATTATTTTTTTACTAAAGCAATATTGTTTTTGACATGTCATGAATAGAAACTTGAAGATAAATCTTATATCTGAGGGAAGAGTCAGGGGGAAAGTAGTTCTACACTCAAATAAGCCACTGTAACACCGTGCAGTAGAAAGAGAACTGAAACATGTTTGACATTAGTAAGATCTGGAAGATATTTTTTTTTCGAAAAAGGGAATTGTAGTGACGTTTATATAAAGGAATCACACACATACCAGGAACTTTGATAAAGGAAGGTGAATTTCCATGGCAGTATGTTATGCATTCGAAACAAATTTTAATAAAACACTCAAAATACTTAAAACAATCATTTAATAATTTCTTCTTTTATAAAGATAATTGCATGAAACATTTTTCCTGTGTGTCGAATATTTAAAAAAATCCTCACAATTTTACTTCAATATTTAAAATAGTAGTGAAATTTGAAAAATTTCTACTTTTCTGTCTTTTTTCAACATACAACTATCTTTAAAAAGGCTACATTTTCGTTTCCGGGGACTAAAAAATTGCAACGAAAGAACTGAAAACTGAGTGAGTGATTTTTTAATTCGCACTGTTCGCCTATTCGAGGTTTATTGGCGATGGACCTCGAAATTTTCAACCATGGTCAAGTGACGAGGACGACACCTGCGCTTTCACCCATCTCTAATAATTAGAACACCACACCAACGCAAGAACAAATTTCGAGAAAGGGAGTTTTAATGACATAGTTAAAGAAATCACTCAAATCGCGCACATAAGAGCTATCGGCCTGAGGGAAACACGAAATTTCCATGGGGATGAAGTTATTCACTCGGTAAAAGCCCGTGCAACGCCGGGCAAAGCGGAGAGGAAAGAAACAAAGAAATCAAAGTAATTTCGAAAAATAATATTGGAAGTGTTGAATTTGTGAAGAGAAGGGAAAATGTTAAGCGACAAAGCCATGACACGCACTCACGGGTCATGCACTCACATCGTACGCGTCAAAACCACACAAAAGTGTTGGCGTCAGAAAAAAAAGGAGGAAATTAACATGGGGATTAAGTTATACCCTCGGTATAAGCCCGTGCAACGCCGGGCCATGAAAGCTAGTAAGTTTCAATAAATTCGGTCAAAAAAGTGATTGAAAAAAGTTTGAATCTGAACAAAAGTATACAAAATATAGAGTAAATTCAATGTGTGCAATGAATTCATTTTAAAGCTTTTGCTTAAAAATATCACTATTTCTATTTAGTATCGTTTGGTATATACATTCCTTTTATTTTTATATTATTTGTTTCGAAAATATAAAATCGGAAGATCTCCGCATGATATTCTATACCTTTTAACTAGAAAAGTATTTACAAAAAGATAGATCTCTCGAAGCGAGTTCTTTTTCATATACCTTGAAAAAAATTGCCATTCACTTATTGTCTTTATCTACTGTTACGATATTCCATCTATCTCGAGGTATAAATTAAAAATTTAAGTTCATCCTGGTCTTTAAATTAGTTAGCAATTTTGATTAAGCTACCCGTTTGAATTAATCGACCTCTGAACATGAAATAAAATTTACGGTTTATTTACATGATTTAAAAGTTACAGTAAGATAATACTTGTGCATTAATGAGTGTTCTTGGAAACGGGAGGAAAAGAGGAATCAATGGTTCCACAACGTTGGGTGGATTAAAAAAACACGCTAAAAGAGACATTTTTAAGTAGAAATGTCGTGAATGTTTTCTTTCACTATCACGCTCACCTTTTTATACTCAGACCCTATAACAGATAAATTTTTAAACCACTTAGGCCTTTTTTGTCTTTTTTTTCTTACATTATTAGTGTCAGTTTATATCATGTGTCCTGTATTCGCCTGCTCCCCCTTTTCAAGTAAAGTGATCCGAGGTTGTTGTTACATTTTTTTAGTATTTATGGAATGTTACACTTTGTCTATTATCTATTGTAAGTTTAAAAATAGCCAAATAGAATGACAACGAATAGCTCCTTTTTACTACCTTTTTTTCTTTATTACACATTTCAGTTTACCGCGCATCAGTAAAAATCCTCGAGATACCGTAACATGTACTAGAAACGTTGAATCCGAGTTTGTGGACCATAAAGAATTGCCCAAAATTTGCACAGCGCACATGTAATATTATGCATATCACAACAAAATTTAATTTATCAAATGTAACAATGTAAATAACTCAAGATCAAAACGAGGAATTAAAAAAATATTATTAGCATGTCATGAGGAAATTTTACGGGATAAAATAAAATATTTGAGTGAGCATACTTTGTTAGATTTTATGAAAACTTTTACAGCAAAATAACTTCTGTTTCAATTTTGTATTTGTGATATCTTATGTTTCATTAAAAAATTTTCTGGATTATTATTGTATTTCGGACCCAACTAAAAATACTTTATACGCATTTATGTGCGAATTTATACCCCGACTTAAGGTATCCGACTACGTTCGGAGACCTATTTTTTTTATTTTTCTAAAATTCACTAAAAATTTTACATTTTTAATTTCATTTTTTGCACTATGATAAAAAACACAGTTATAAATAATATACATACATTAAAATTTACAAAAATTTAAAATTTTAATGAAATTTTAATGAAATTTAAATTAATTTTTTTAATTTTTTCAAAGGTTCTATTTTTAAAAATAATTTATATTTTACAAAAAAAATTGCTGCAGCACATTTTTCAAACACATTTCTAGAGGTTGTACTACAAGTTTTAAATTATTTTCTTTTAATCAAAAGTTATAGCTAATCGAAGCTACAACCTATGAATTTCATTCAAATTTTCGATACTTTTATAAGGAAATCCAACTATAAAATCATTAAAAATTGTTCAATTTCTTAGCTGGTAGTACAACCTCTAGATAATACTATTAATAACATTTGTGTATAATTTCATACAAGTATCTCTATTGGCTCTTTAGATATCACATTTGAAATATCAAGAAATTTACAAAAAAACAGTTTTGAGAAAAATGCATTTAAACTTTATAAATGTAATTTCAAAACAAAATATCACAAGTATATTACTAAAACTCTAATGATTTATATTTAACACCTCCACTACTTGCTATTTTATTAAATTTTAACTTTCTTTGGGCCCTATATTTTTTTTCTGGCTGATTTTTAAAAAGGCAAAGAATGTTGTTTCGAGTCACTGTGCGAATGATGGCAAGAAATCTGTCATCACGCAGTGTATAATAATTTGCATTTATGCCAAAAGCTTTCAAACAAACAAATAAAAGCTTTGTTAAAAATAATGACAGCAATATGGGTACCCAAAGAAAATGTTTTCAGCTCAATAAAAGTTTCTTTCAGAACAATTTGCCGAAAAAGCGCGTTAAATGATTTGTTTACATTTGTGTCACACCGTGGAGGCAATTTTATAATAAATGCTTATCAAACAACTTTGTATACACAGGTTTAACAATATTTAAAAGTTTCATGGAAAGGCTTACACCTTTATTTATATATATTTTTTCCGGTGGCTATTCTTCATTGATACTCACACCAGCTCTCAGCTCCATTTGGGCATGGTGCATACATGGGTATCTCTCTGATGGAGCCACCGAGAAAAAATGCCGCACTTAGCAGAGCTTTGACGTGATTGGTGTTACTACCATAATAGTTTTGAATTTTATTAATCATAACACTGGAAAGTTTTTCTTTCCCACCGAGGTTTTTCTGGCTTTTTCTAAGTTTTCTTTGCCGAATACTCACTCTTTCTTAGAAGTATATTAGGCACTCATTTTATGACACTGTTGACATCAAATAGATCTTTAACTAAAATGTATCCTTGGGAATCACCATCACACACCATAGAAATCAACATTGTTTTAAGATCTCGTGGTATAAAATCACACAAAGATTTTGTACGCACAAACAGATTCCATGATTGAAGTAAATACCAGATGAATGCAGGAACACGCATGTTCGACTAGACATTTAGAATTCTACAAAACTTAGACATAATTTCCTAATCTGGAAGTTTCCCAGTGGCGATGGATAAAGTTTCTATAGAAACTTTTAGGGAAGAATGTCCATGTATCTGTCGTCAACGGATATTCCACATTCTCCAATTGACGTGTTGGAACATTTTGTAATTCTTTTTACTACCAACACAGCAGCATTCATGACATCTTTAGCCGTTGATGTAGCAGCAGCCAAGATATTTCTTTCACAAAGTCTATATGCTCTTTTTGCCATATGGCATAACATATTCAGCTTAGCACGTAACTTTTTCGCAGACAAATGTCATCTTCCAATAACTCACATTCCACAAATAAGTTGCAAATTAATTGAAGTTTGGTTTTTAAGCTTTTTAGTAGCTGAAAAATTGACAATAAAAGTACATTTGGAGCATTTTAAAGTCACATTAGAAGTCAGTCCAAACAAGTAATCTTCATGCAGGTACAGATTCTTCTCAAAACAATTGAAGAAACACAAATTGAGAAAAACATACTTCCCAAAATATTTAAATAAAATATTCCATAACCTCTTAATGTTCCATTAAAACATTCTTTGCACTGTGAAAAATTCTTCAGTGAATCCAGTTTTTGTTCATTACAAGTTTGAATATTTGCTACTTCCAATGTTTTTGTTACCAATCTACTGTTATCAGACCACTGTTGCATTTTCAAGAAGTTATTTTTATAGTTTTATGAACCATTATAACTTGAATTTTTAAAAGCAGAATGTCTAGAAACCATCAACGATCAAAAATTGTACAATTAAATCGAAAAAAGTTAAGTTTTTAGAAGAAATTTAGGATCAAAATTCGTAAGGCACAAATCAAAACAAAAACATGTGAGGTCAGAAGAAACAAATGTTGCCAATCGCAAGAGTCGAATTAAAAGATCGAAATTGTTGCCCATCAATTAAATAATTAAAAAAACTGTCAGAAATAGTTTTTTAAAATTATAATGGGTTGAAACTGCAAAAATTATCGGTAAAAAGCATGTTAAACAGACAACTTCCGGTTTCGATTTCACCACTTCCGGTTTCGAATGACAGCTGTAAAAATATTTTAAACATCTGTAACTTTTTTTCTAATTATCGCACAGACAAAACAAAGACAGATTTAGAAAGCTAATTGCTTGAACTTTAAAATGGTAAAATAAAAAGGAAATGCGATTTTTGACCGAAAATGGCATTTTCAACGTAGTCGGATACCTTAAAGCGAATGTGACTTTCGCACTAAGTCCCATCTGTCACGTAAGTTCAGGATATTGCTGTATTTAAGATTTTATTTATAGTCAATGTATAATTACTGTGAACTTTAAGAGAAGTTTAAAGCAGCATTACAGAGGCGGATTAAGGTAGTTAGAGGCCCCTGGCGGTAAAAGGTCTGAGGCCCATAGGCTCAAGAGTTGAAAAACAAAAATAGCGAAAGTCACTTATTTGAAATTCTCAAAATGATTACAATAAAACTCATCGTTAAAGAAAAATCTTAACTGTACATAAAAAAATTAAGAGCTGACAGTTTGATTTCTCTTTGGCAAATTCATCAATTATTTTTACCATATCAATTTTATCTAAAACATTTTATTGTGTTTTTATATGGCCATTTCTGTTTATATATTTGGGCTTGGGGCCCAAACCTGAGTTTGCAGGGGGGCACTAATATTCTCCGTTACGCCACTGGTAAAATCCATCAAGCTTGGGGCCCCTACCCATTACTGGGGTCCCTGGCGGCCGCCAAGTCCGACACCCGCTTAATCCGCCACTGGCAGCATATCGGTTTCAAAAGACGTTCCATTGAGCCCCAATGGAACACAAGACCGCACACATAACTGGTGTAACACAAGAAAAATCAAAAACACTCGAATATACTCCTTATATTCTCTCTCCGGACTTAACACCTTCAAACTATCATTTATTTTAACCCTACAAGAAGCATTAAGAAGAGAAAGATTTTCATCTAATGAAGTAAAAGAATTCGTCACAATTGACTTTATTCACTATTTGTGTGTATGTATGTGTATGTGCATGTGCATATATGCACGTGTGTGTGTTAGTGTCGTACTGGAATCCTGAAAAATCCCAATTCACTGGAAAAAATATGCAGATATTGTGGGAGGGTACATAGGAAAAATAACATTGTGGGTGTTTAAAAAAGTAATATTTCAGAAAAGATCTTTTAAAAAGTTTTTACTTTTATTTTATCCACCTTCGCATTTTTTATTTCATAGTTTAATATTATTATTTTTTTTGAAAAAAAATTTTAAATGATTAACATTATTAATTAAATACAAAAAATATAGCAAATTATTTAATTTTGTAGACATTATATTAGTAAAAAAGAGAAAAGGAGAATAAATTTATGTTATAATTTTTGCAGTAAGAAATTGCATCAAATATTTAAATTATCCTTCATGTAAGTTTTAAAAAGAAAATCTTCCAAGAATTCAATAATGTTTTTAAAAATTTTCTTACAAGTGTATAAAACAGGAGTTTGAATAGGAAGTGAAATTTGAAAATATCTTTAAAATAGTTTGGCTTATTTTTAAACACGGAACAGTAATCTCCTCCTCCCTAAAACGTACAGTAGAACGTCGTTTATCCGGAACGTCAAATATCCGGACCGAAGTCCAGATACGTTTTCGAACAGTGCAATCATTAAATTTAACGTACGTCTGAATGTAATGTAATCTTGAAGTTTTTCATTTACTTCCCGTCCTACCGAAATACGTGAATTTTCGTACATGTGATATAGGAATGATTTAAATACATACAATCAACATAAGGTTAACAGAAGTTTACTTTTGTTAGTACATAATCAGCATGTTTTTTTAGTCTTTTTTGTCAATCAGCCCAAGCTCCTCCGTGTCATCTCAACGCCTCCTAAAAGCCTCAAACCCCCACAAGGGGGCGTTATCGCCCACGTTGAGAACCTATGGCGTAGAGTATTTAAACCAGACCTTCGTAAAGACCATCACTTCAGCACGCCAAGGAAGACAAGGGGCATATCAGCCTACAAAATAAAATTGAATTGAACAATGATAAAAAAGAAGGAAAACAGGAAAAAAGGAGAAAAAAATACGACACAAACTGCCCAAACAAAAACTTTGGACACCTATATCAAAATGGTGTCATAATTTCCTTTCCGACGCATCTAACATTATTCTAATAGTATTTTATAAGATTAACAAGCTATTATTAGTATTAGAAAGAATTAACATTTGTATCCTCATTTACATAGAGGAGAGTCGGGTACTAAGGAATGGTCGGGTAATGTGGAATATCGAGGTTTTGACTCTGTTTGTAGCTACAAATGCGTGGAAAACCTTGAGCCACTGAAGAAAGTCTCTCATGATGCATTGCAATGAGAGTTGACCATTTGTTCTTGCCATACCACTCATTACCAAACAAAATATTTTTTTTTACGATTTTAAAAAGATTTACTAAGTTTTCAAATATTTTAACTTATTAATACACATGTGACGTGAACATTAAAGTTAAGCATAATGTACTCTAAAATAATTATATTTTGTAATACTGTGATTGTTTTTTAGCTGACAATGTTTTGTTCTTCAGTTTAAAGGTTCATTTTCCAAGATGGAGTGTCGGGTATTATGGAAAACCTAGTATTCCATAATTACCAGGTATTAGTAGAGAAAGAATATAGAATATATTTGTGACTTTTGTAAATAGACTCGAAACAGAAGTGACTCTATCCTGTATTCTTAAAAATATGACTTTTGTATTTAAAATAATTATGCTTTATGAAGTTTTAATGAGTTTTTCAATGGTTTAAACCACCTTTTCCATATATTACCCTACTATTCCATAATACACTCCATTTACCATGTTTCTTTAAAATAAAATTTTTATAGCAAAAAAAAAATATTACTTCTTTGATAAGTGATAATTCCTCACAATCGCTTATAGTATATATTCATGATGATTTTGGAGATTTTTTTTTATAAAAAACGAGTAAAGTTATTTTTAGAAATGTAAATGGTATTCCGTAATACCCTACTGTTATCTATATTTAATTGTAATTTGTTATCCTCCCCCTTACATTAATATTTATGCATGATTATTGAAGAAAAACATTAAATAAATTTATTTTAAATGTGTTTTTAACAAAAGCAAAAGGTATTCTAAAAATTGCATGAATACAAATGAATAAAAATGTTCAGCAAAATCTATAAATGCAATTTAAAAGCTTGCAAATTTCCTTTTGATGCATTATCGCTCGAAGTAATACCCCAAGTTTAAAATTTGAGAAGTTTATCTAGATAAAATTTCAGCAAAAATAAAGGAACATCATCTTAATGGTTCTTACAAATTATATTTATTTTATTACTATTTTTTCCTAACTTTTATGAACATAATCGTGGCAGATATATTTGTTTGATGCTATAATCTAGTTTTTATTTCTTAATATTCTGTAAAAAGCATTCTGGGAAAAAATTCCATTTCATCCTTTGCCACAATTCTGTAAAAAAATCAAAGTTTTAATATTTTTATAAATAACACAATAAAAAATGTTTATCAAAATATATCAGCTTTAAATTTTAAATTTTTGAGTTTTTAACTCAATATGTATTACGTTTTCCTCTGTGATTTTTATTCAACAATTTTCATTTCGAGCACATTTTGTGAACGTTTTTTACTATTTAAAATTTTTTTTTAAAGTTTTTTTGTTAGGAATGATTTTTGTACTTTCTCATTGAAGCAAATAATATTATTTGGGAATTCAAAAAACACTTATTTTTTGTAAGCAATTTTAATTTTGAACCCTCAGTTGGTATTTTTAACATTTCACTTTTTGAAACTTTTAATCATATCATTGTGACTTATTTTATTGATTTAAATTATTTTAGTGTTGAGTAAATTTCATTTCTTTCGCGGATAAACAACAAATTGATTCTAACTGTGAACTAGCACTTACTCCAAATTCCTTTTATTATTTTATTTACATCTTATCTGTCACAAAAAAAAACCTCGATAGAGTTCAGTCACGCGGTTTGGACGCATGAAGTAAGACAAAAAATCTGTCTTCTCAAATGAAAAAAAAAATTTTTCCTAGAAACTTTATACTTTGTTTTAGTACTAACTCCCTGTCGTAGTAGATACAATTTTTTTTTTAAATTTTATTCCTTTTCTTTAGTTTTATCTTAGGGTATAAATGCTGTTTATTATATTTATAAACATAATAGTTGAAAGTTTCCTGATATTGAATGAATATATAATGTGTTTATATATATATATATATATATTGATGAAATAAATTAAGAGAATTTGCATTTTTTATCGAATTGCATGAAAAGAGCTGAACTAAATGAAAAACCACTGCATCTAGATAAAATAGCAAATCTTGTACGGAAAATACGTAAGCGAATACGTGAGTGTAGGTGGAGCCAGCAGAAAAACAGGCTTTATAAGCGCATCCAAGTTAAGGCATATTTCGTTCGCCAGCACTTTTCGGCGAATTTCTTAGTGTTATTTTAAAGCAATCGGCTCAATTCAAATTGTAACAGTAAAAAGGAGTAATCACCGACATTTAGCTGATGGAATGAGATGTCTAATTGTGGGGAGGCTAGAAGCAGGCCAATGTCAAGTCTAGATTTGTAGAGAGTTCAATTTAACGCCTAGTGTCGTGTGTAACTTATGGAAACAGTTCCAAGATACTGAATCCATCGAGATAAAGCCTGTGTAAGGTTGTCCAAGAGCCATGACGGCTACAGATGATCGTCATTTGTCGATCATAGCGAGGTGTAACAGAAGAGCTACCGCTTCTCAGCTCTCTCTTTACTTGTATGCAGCCATAGGAACCCATATTGGACGCTGTTTCAAAAACGACTGTTTCAAAAAGAGTTCATGACAGGGTTGTTTGCCAGAAGACCTGCTGTTTGCGTCCCGCTCACGTCTGCGAACAGGAGAGTCCGTTTAGCGTGGAGCAGACAGCATAGAGATTGGAGTATGAATCAGTGGGCGACCGTTCTGTTCACAGATGAGTCCCGTTTCAGCCTAAACACCGATTCTCGCCATACGTTCATATGAAAAGAGCCAAGGACCGGCTACCTACTCTCCAATGTCCACGAAATCGACAATTATGGCGGAGGAGGTTTAGTGGTCTGGGCAGGAATCATGTTGGATGGCCGTACACCTCTCTATGTCTTTGAAAGAGGCTCTATGACTGGTATGAGGTACAGAGATGAGACATTGGAGCCCTATGTTAGCCTTTTCAGGAGTGCATGTAGCCTCGAGTTCATTTTAACCCCTTAACTGCCGCCGGCATATATATACGCCTTTCCGAAGTACGATCTTTTGCATTTCGCTGCTATAAAGAAAACTACTCCCACGGCCTTGGAATGCCATAAAATGACCTTGACAATGTTTGAAACGGATTTTCTTATTTCAGAGAAGAGGGATAGGGTATTGGTAAAGGGGATGTTTCTGAAACGGTGAAAGTTATAGCTGCGCAGTTTTTGCTTCTGTTTCAGTTTGAGTAGGTCGTGCTTTTTTTAACACGCTTTTATAAGTTTCACTTGCATGTAACGGAATCTTAGAACTCGATTTTTACCTACTTAAAAAGATCGGATTCATTCGAAATTTCGCACACTTGTCAAGGACCGATGACAATACAATAATTTCATAATTTTGTTCCATTGTCCTTTTCAGGATCGTCAGGAATAAGGATAATCACATTTGGCGACAAATTCATATACCACTTCCAGATTTGGCGACTTATTGCATATATCATTTTTAAATTTGGCGACTAGTTCCATATACCATTTTCAGACATGGCGACTAATTTCATACATCATTTCCAGATTTGGCGACTGATTTCAGATTTATCGACTAAAAGAATAAGGTGTAACCTAAAGCGAGTGTTTTGAATTTAAAGCTAATTATATGCTAGTATAAAATACACACTTGCGGTTAAAAGAAATAAAATAAAAATAAAATAAATGTTCTGTATTTGAGATAGTGGAGGGTGGGTATGTGTTACCAATTTCTAACTATAATAAAAACAATTTTCTGAAATTAAAAATAAAAAAGGCTCGTGCATGTGGAAAAAAAAATAATTTGCGCTCTAACCACTAAATATTTTTTATTTTTATAAAGCAATACGTTTAGAAATGATGATACGAATTAACATGAAAGGAACACGTTTAAAAGGTGAAAAAACGATTGACACTTAATATTACCATGTTTTTATTAACTCGCTTTCTTTAATGTCTGTCCGGGTGGAATTTTATAATTGATTTTAAACTGTGTGACTTTCCGAGGAGCTAGAGACTTGAAATTTGGACCATAGCTCGGAAGTGGATGACAATGCATGAAAATGTGAAAAAAGAAAACAAATACAAAAAGGAGGAATTTTATAATTTTTAGTCCGTAAAAAAACATGGTACATTAAAAATTTTTTTAATTCGAACTTTTTCTTCTTTACACACTTTTATTTGTTTGACCTGTTCAAAAGAGACGGAATCTAATATAACGATACGGGACTCATCCGAGGCCTCGTAAACGGAGAGAATAAATACACTTCAGACCCGTTAATTAATATCCATTGAAGAGCAAGACTAATTTTACAGCCACGTAATTCCAGCTTCAAATATCAAACTCAAGGATAAATTCAACAATGAATAAATGATAGTTTAAAAAACTAAAAAACAAGTTTTTATTGTAGTTCGAACTAAAAAATTAAAAATAAATTATAGTTTGAAAAAAACTAAAAAACACGCTTTTATACTGAATCGAACTAAAAAGTAAAAAAATAATTCTTAATAAAGAATAAAATGATTAACGAGAAAATGAATGTCATTGGGGTAAAAGCGTGGGGTGTTCTATAAATGTATCAATTGTTATAATTTATAACTTCTATTCCGAAAAGCTGAATTAGTATAAAAATGTAGTACAAAGCACCCCACGCTTTTACCCCAATGACATTCATTTTCTCGTTAATCATTTTATTCTTTATTAAGATTTTTTTTTTTACTTTTTAGTTCGATTCAGTATAAAAGCGTGTTTTTTAGTTTTTTTGAAACTATAATTTATTTATTCTTCTTTTGCTTCCGTTTTCGTTTATTGTGCGAAATAGATCTTTTTACGAAAATGTCTGACAGTGATGAGAGTGATTTAGATGATTATTTTTCGTCATTTTCAGGATCAGAAACGTCGGAATATGATATTACGTCAGATGAAGAGGATTTTGATTGCGACTATTCTCTGAAAGACGCCCGATGTTGGGTACCACTGGTTAGAAAAAAATTTACCTATGCCGTCTCCTCGGTTTCCATTTTCGGGACAGCCAGGAATAAAGAAAAGTATTCTGGATGCTTCGAACCCACTTATCTTCTTTGCGTTATTTTTTGATGAGCAGCTTGGGCTTCATATCGTTACCAAAACTAACCGTTTTGCAGACCAATATATCAACCAACATCCTGGAAAAGAGAAATCTAGAACAAAGTTTTGGCATCCAAGCAATACAGAAAAAATATATGTTTTTTAAGGTATACTCATTTTACAGGGAATAACAGTAAAACCCGACATTACGCTTTACTGGTCTAAAAATAAATTGATCGAAACTCCGATTTTTGGGAAACTTATGAGTAGAAGGAAATTCCTTATGAGTATTTCCTTGTTTTAGGAAATATCACACAGCAGATAAGTTCTAACATCTGTTTTATTACACTGTTATTCTATACTTTAAATTTTGAATTTTCGCTTATTTTTTTTCACTTGTTTTTTTCTGTGAAGTAAAAAGGTTTTATGTTGCAAAACGCAAGTCATTTTTTCCTCCAATACAACCGCATAACTACGCGCGCCTGTATGAAAAACGGTTTCACTGGGGAGCTCATCTCGTAAGTTTTCCTCGGCAGGTAAGGGGTTAATGGACGATAACGCGAGGACACGTAGATCTCTTCTGGTCAACTAATTTCTAAAGAGTGAGGATATTAGCCATATGGACTGGGTAGCCAGGTCTACAGACCTCAATTCCATAGAGCATATCTGGACGCTCTGGGAAGGACAATTGCAACTTGCAACCCGCCTCCGAGATCCATCCAGGAAATGATAGCGTTGCTGAATGAGTGGGACCAATTGCCACAAGAACTGATATATAAACTGCCTTATTTCAAGTATGACATCACGCTGCGAGGTCTGTATAGCTGTAGCCATACTTCCTATTAACCCATTTCTTTTGTTTATTCTGCAACCGCTGTTTCATACCTTTCAACTGCAACGAGTATTACGCTCGATAATGCGTGTGTATTGGAATGGTTGAATGGTTATTTGTTTTGTATTGTATCAATGTATGTACAAATCAAATTTCATTAAAATTGGTTCAGTAGTTCTAGAGATAATCGATCAAGTCTGCAAATTCTCTTAATTTCTTACAACAGTGTATATATAAGTCCTAGTATTAAGCGTTCGATTGTATCGAAAAGCATCGCTATAGCCCTTTTCTCTTGATTCAAAAACGACAAGCCTTGAATTTCTAAAATTGAAAAAGAGTTATATTTTACGCTCCCCCGTTAGCCCTTCCCATAGTAGGTGTCCGCAAAACTCGTTTTTAGTGAATATCTACTCAACTAAGTAAATATGCTTACCAAATTTCCGGTCTACGTCTAATAGCTCAAAAACGGAAATTTTTCTATCAATATACCCCGTAACCATCCTTATGAGTCAATTTTCGTAAGACCCGCTATAAACAGATCAAAAGAAACAAAATTACCTGATTTCAAGTCTGTGGATCAAATGGTTTAAAACGGAAACATTTATCTATATAGACATCCCTAAACCCTTCACAACCCACCTTGCGGTCAATTTTTGAGAAAACCCTTTTGTAGCGGATCTCTACCCCAAGAAAGGAACATGCCTGCATATGCCTTTAATTTTTAGATACATACATCTCTCTCTCTCTCTTTTTATTTTTATATATATAATATGTATGATATATTGGATAGAAGATAATAGTGGATAGATAGATACACAGATGCATCTATTACTGCACTTGAATTGCATCCCTAAACACCTGCACAATAAATGTGCTTCATCACTGAAAATTACCTTCTTCAGTTGTCAACAATCCAAAATCGATATTTTTGGCGCATACTGAATGTTTTCTCATCATATTCTGGTAATATTCATCTATAATTATTTTATCTACGAGCTTGTTGCCTTACGACCAACTTCCAGAAGCTTTTGCGTACAGTTGAGGCATTCACTTCAACACTATACTCAAATAAATCCTTTCGAAGGTGTGTGCTTGTCTTCCTTGGATTTATTTTGCAATTTCTTACTAGAAATTTATCAGTTATTTGAGTAGTTTTTGGCTTGCGCCCATATTTTTTTCTTTCCTTTTTAGAGAGGATGTTCTGGAAGCTTGAAATGTTCTTAAAATTTTTGAAACACTTGATTTGCCCACACCAACTGCCGAAGCTATATCTCCCACAGTTATAAAAGTGTGTCTTTGTTGACAGTGATTATTTTAGGACACTTCCTCGGAGTAATATCCACCTTTGAACAAGCAAAAGTAATACGTGTTACATGGAACGCAAAATTATAACCACCATCTTCCGCACTTAACTGCCCACAATTGAGCTACTGCTGCACTAAAACCAGTCTAACGAGTAAATTGCAGTCAAAGTCAATCCGTCACATTAAATCTAGGCAGATATAATCGATTTGTTCGGGACATCACTGGTAATCACATACCAACTCAGACAAGAAAAATATGTTTGTCCCAATTAATTCGAAAAGCTGTGGTAACCTCTGGTTGCCCCTTACATCCGAACCCTCTTATCTACCTGTAAACAAGGCTACATGTGTAGGAGGAATAGAATAATCCACAGACGTTATTTCCAATCTAATTAATTTATTAATTCTCATTAACAAATATCAACCAGACACAATACAATTCTAATTAAGGTATAAGAACTATGGTAGAGTGCAGCGGTGAGATACTCTAATACTATTACAGACCCTCAACTGAATCTAAGACAGCTTAAATTGCCTCAATTACAACTACGTCGCACACTAATAACTAGCTTCTACTTAATTAAGAACACAGTACCTGAATCTTTAATAATTCGGATCCTACACTGGAACTTGCAGGTACTATCTTTGGCTTGTTCAATTGACGATGGCTCCACGCTCTGCAATCTTTAACTAATTCTCAAACTTCAAGTTCACTCCTACTTGCACACATCTAACGTATTAACTTCAGCTTGTCCACAACAACATGTCAATAAATCACTTGTTCCCTTCCTTTCCTTCACTTTACTTCACTGGACTTAACCTCTTACTTCCCTTTTTTTCCAACTCGCGAAAACCGAATTTATATAAAATACCTCATGAACATAAATCACGTTTGGATCCTCGATGAAAGTTGGTTGAAATAAATATTTTGCTTAAAGAGCTAAGAAGATATTAGTAGAACCGCGTATAGATCCGTCACACAGTGTTGTATAACTTATGTACAATTTTTGTTAAGCTACTGAGAGTTGTTTAAAAAAAAACGAGAATTAACCATTATAGTGAGCTGAATTGAACTTTCAAGACAAGTAATCGATCATCTTTTAACTTTTTCGAAGATAATTTCGTAATTAATTTTTTTTTTAACTTGACGTTCAAAACACTCAACAAATGCGTTAATAATGACTATTGAATTATAGTAAATATGTCAAATTTTGCCACAACTATAATGAATCATCTTGTTACCACATAAGATACTACACAATAACTTGTTATGTTATGTTTTTATGCTGAAATATATACAGTAGAAATAAAGACCGTAGCATTATTTTTTGTTTCTTATCGATATAAAAATCTGAGTTCATTTTTAAAATTTTAAAAGCACATTATATGTATAGTTATAAAAAATTTTTAAATGATCTTGTAATATCTTTCAAAATTATTTCACACACAATACGTCGTGCCAAATAAAAAGAATTCTATTTTTCCAAATACAACAATAAAAAAAACCAAGCACTGATTTTTTTTCGCGTTAAAAACATAACCAAAGAAACTACCTCTTCTTGTTTGAGCAAAAAAAAAATATCTTTGCGTGGGCTAAAACAAAGGAGCTCTCCTTCATTTACTAAAGATTCAGTCCAGTTCCTTCATGCTCCAAAACCAAGGGTCTCTCTTTTTTTTTGCCCATCCCCTTTGAAGAGCAACCTTCCTCTCCTACCATAGAATAGTAACCAACCCCATAGGTGTGGAGAACACCACAAAATGCTCCAAAAATCTAACACCTATAGTAGCCAGACACTACAGATCCATGAGAAGTTTTCCTTCAAACTTCCAATGAATTCTCTTAGAAAGGAACCAATGCATTTACTTTTAAGTTTTGAACAAGCTCACACAACAAATTTGAATGAATCAAGGAATATTTTTATCACAGCTTGCAAGATAAAAATTTAAAAATAGCTTATTTTAATCCATTTCTACAAACACGCCGATTTGATGACTACATTTTACAGAAAATTCTTCGAAACATTCTTCTTTAGTTTCTTTGGAATTTATGATTAGTTTATCGCATTCACTTGTAGATACTGAAAAAGGAATTTGAATTTCTGTAATCGTATTATCATCGCCTAAGAACTGAAGTCCTGATATTGATGATTAGGAATCCTCTTTAGTATATTTAATACTATCTTTTACCCACCCTCTCCACTGGGTATTTTACGATGTTGTATGACTATGTAATGTTTTTAAGTTATTGAGATATATATATCTAAATACCATCATTAAGCTTTCTATGGTATTAAAAACATTCTTATATGGCCCTTTTCTCTTGATTTAAAAAGAACAGGACCTGAATTTCTAAAATTCTTTTACGCCTTTCATCCTTTATAGTCAATTTAGCGTATTTCTAATCAATGATACATGCATGCCTGCCAAATTTAAAAGCTGTAGGTGAAAAAGTTCAAAAATAGGAATTTTTTTTAATCCAATACGCCTCCACAAGCCCTCCCACACATTCTCAATAGTCGATTTTCACAAAACATCTGTTGTTGCTTTTTTGTTACTTATCCCGCCCGGTCAATAGTAATATCAGATAGAGGCCCACGAAATTCATCGTGGCAAGGGGCTAGTTGTACGCCTATCGTTAGCCGTAGTTTTGACAACCATGCAGATGGCAGAACGATTTTACTCAGTTCCACTCCAATTTTGAGGGAGAACACCCTGGAGAGTGGTAAGAGGCATCCCACCTCTCTTCTCTGTCCACCAACCTCACGAGAGGACTAGTGACTCGACGAATATTAACAGTGTCCCCATGCCGCACAGGGAATATACATTTACAAACATTCATGCCTTCCTCGGTATTCAAACCCAGCCTCTACGGCACATCAGTCAGCGTTACTAACTACGAGACAAGATGGGTGGCAAAACACCTTCTTAGTAGATGTCGTCTTAACAAAAGAAACATGTCTGCCATAGTTCTATTAGTCTAAGTCTACTAGTTCAAAAACAGGAATTTTTATCCATTAGGTCCTCGCAACTTCTCCCATCCTTGGAAGTCGATATCCGTAAAACCCGTTCTTTACGAATCTCTACTTAACAAAAGAAAGATGCTTGCCAAATTTCTATTCCGTAGGTTAAATAGTTCAAAACCCAGAATTTTTTCCCTCTTTCACGCCACCTAATCACCTTTAGGAGTCGATTTTAGCAAAACTCTTTCATAGCGAATCTCTATTCGACAAAAGAAACATGCCTGTTAAATTTAAAGTCTGTAGATCTAATAGTTCCAGATATCTCGCGATGCGTGGGAGAGAAATTAATTTCCTATGATATTTCTACAACACGAAAAAAAATATTTATTAAAGCAATGATGTAATAAAAGCACCGCCCCAAGTTTAGTCGTTTCAATACTGACTCGCCAATGGGTCTGTAGATAAGATTTCAGACAAGAATGCTTCATTTTGGTGATAGTTGCCTGACAACCACAAATACAGCTCCTCTCACAAAGTCTGCACTTTTTTTGGTTTTCGAAATCAAGATTCATTTTAGTAAGGTATGTTCCGATACAAATGCAGTGAAAATCGTTTAATACGAAACTAAGAGGACTGAAATATTTTCTCGTGTTAAAAAAATTTCGTTTTAAAGGATATTGCAAAAAAAAAAAAGAAAGTCATACATTCAACAAAATTATTTATTATGCATTTTATTTACATAGATATGTATGTATGCATGTGTTTAATAAAGAACAATAAAACAAAATCATTCACAAGAACTTCATGAAATTAATTCAAAACTTAGCAATACCAAAATCTTTACAGATTTCCGTTTTCGTCTTCTGTTTTTGATCCATAGCCTTACGAAGTTCCATCTTCACTTTAAGCAAAACAGCAGTTTGCTTTACCCTTGAGCTCTTTGCCATTTTGTTCGTAAGAAAAGTTATTCTGAAATGGAAAAAAAAGAACGAACCAAATTCACTGATTTTTACTGATATTGCGTCATCGAATTTCAAAGTCAACTGATGAGAGATGAGAAGTATTTGCGTGGCGCTTGTAGAGATGGAGAAGGTGAATGTAGCTTAGATAAACAAAACTGGCTCGTGTCAAATGCTATTCCGAGGGTATTTCAAAGCCAAGTTAGCCATCTTTCTACAAAATATGTGAAACCACCTCTTTCTCATTTCACACCCTTCTTAAATCTAGTCTGTACAGCTTAGGGTTTGCAGCCCCGGAATCCCGGTGTTTCTTCCAATCCCGGGATTAAAATAACTAATCCCGGGATTTAATTTTTGTCTGAATTATATTTTAAAATTTTTTTCTCATCATAATATGCTAAGAATTAGATTTTTAGAAAATTTATGTTTTTTTTTATGAAATATGTGCGTAGAATTTTTTGTGTGTAATTATAAGTGCTTTCAGCAAAAAAGTGTATGCAGCTCTCCTTTTTCGTATGGGAGAACGTCGCACAGATTTACGTGGTTTACTACAATATATACTTACACAATAATATAAATATAAGCAACATCTCAGGAATAGATTTTGTCACAGTTCCTTCTTTAATTAAATGCCGTTAATTAATAGCAGATCTATCTACCTGAAAGACTTGAATCTTCAAATCCCACTGCTAAATTAACAGCTAATGCAATTGTATCTTCTATTTCAAATGAGGTAACACTTGAAATTGATTCACATTCTGATTCAATTTGTACACAAAAACCATTAAGTGTAGCAGAAGAACTAGATAAAGTTAACAAAGAGGGATATTTGCGCCAAAGCAGGCTATTAGATTTGAGACACTGTCATCAAAAATTCAAAAAGAAATGTCCCTTTTTTTAAAAAAATGGAAGAGAGACGGCGTAATTACGTGGAAAGAACATACTCCTATTTAATGACGATAAAACCTACTAGTGTAGAGTCTGAAATGGCAAAGCAATTTGTAACAAAAATAAGAAGCCTTTTGAACGATGAAATGCTGGACGAGCTGTGTTTCTCTAAAAGCTTATTAACAGAAACACAAGAAATGAATAAATGCTTTTTTTTTTAAAATTCATTATGTACAATTTTTTCCTGTTTTTTTATGATGAATTAAGTTTTGTTTTGATTTGTTTCAATAAAAAATAGTATTACACTAAATTTTAATTAAATTTTCAGTTTAATTATGTAATTTTTATTGTACTAATGTTTAAATATTTTTAATAAATAGTCCAATCCTAATCCCGGAACCAATCTCGGGATTTAGATAATCTAACCCGAAATCCCGGGATTGAAAATATAACACGGGATTGTAAACCCCAGCATAGGTGGAGTTTTTCGCATTTTGTTCATTCGAAGGAATATATATATATAAAGGTTGCCTTACTCATACTCCTCATTTGTATCTGAGTCAATTCATTCAGTACAGCGTGGTTCCTTTACTCTATTGTCAATTTCTTTCCATAAATGTTCGGTATGGTTTAAGTCAAGAGATTGAGTCGGATGTTTGAAAGCATGGGTCAACCACAGCCGGACAATTTGTGCCATAGGTTTCTGATCATTGTCCTGTTGGAAGTGGACATTTTTGCAAAAATAAAGCTTACGGGTACTTTGTTGAAGATAATATTCAAGGATTTTCAACTAGAAATACTAATCCATTGCGCCATGTACACGGTAACCGAGAGGTCATGGTCTAGCACTCGGGGCTGACGAGTCGTTTTTTTTAGTCTTGATACCACTGACCATCCAACGTGAAGAGGGACTGATGCACGTTAAATCTGTCGTGGTTCAAAATCTCTCGGTGGTGTGATGTGAAAATTAGGAAAGTGGATGCTATCTCAGGTGTCGTCATCGTTATTTGATCGCAGCTCAAAATTACGAGGTCAGTCGCCAATAGCTCTCGCCTATCTTTGGAGTGTGACGTTAATAATAAATCAGAATAACAGAATCCATTGTATCACCAATGAACTCAAATGTGCGAACTCCTGCATCTGACATATAGTGTAACGATTCCCGTCACACAGTTACAAATCGGCTTTTTTTTGTGGATATAATCACCACGTTCAAGGAACACCTGCACTCTTAAAATATTGCGCGGTCTTGTCTTGGGCAACGCCCCGGGAACCTTTGACACCACGAACCGGATGTAACTCGAGGATAAAGAGACCGACGGCTACCACCAAGAAGACCCTAGAGAGGGCAGAGAGAATAGACGGTTGGAAACTTTCACAGAGAATGGATGTAACCTCCTTCCTCACAAACAACAGAATTTGGACTCTAATAATCTTTACAATATTTTTACAAACTTCAATGTTTTTCTGTAATAAATAGCTGTGATGTAAATGAACTGAATATTTAAATTAATAAATATCATGCTACCCTTATTTATCTCAAACGTCATAGCAGCCCTTTATTATCACCACACTCTCTCTACACCTATTTTAATGTTACATTTTTTCCTTATTTACCCCCCAAATTAAATATCTTCCATTGCAACGATTTGATTGAATTTATTTTCATAAGAAAACAATGCATTCGAACAAAATAAAATTTCACCCAAATTTTTATTTAACCATTTGCGTACCAGACTGCTCTTTCATATATACTGACCTTGACGTTATGAAGTACATTTCATTTTACCTTTTGACGCTGACTAAGGCGCACGTTCGTTCGTGTTTCTTTTCACTTTCTAAAGTTTGTGTCCTTATTTTTATTGTTTATTTTCACTTTTTTCTTGCCAATATGCCATCTCCGTTGGATTTTAACGAAAGTGATGCTGAATGAAAATATTTGCCGGAAAATGATGAATACGACAGTGACTCTGATACGGATTTCTCTATCTGTGAGGAAAAAAACGAAAAAATGGAATGAAAAGGACGATACACTTATGTAACGCATACGGAAATGCTTTTTCTTCCAAGGAACATTTCGAGCAATTTCACAAAGATTTGTAATTTTGATTTTAATTTTCTTTTTTTATTCCTATTTTTTAACTCACTCTCCCTATTTATTTATCTTGTTCAAATTTTCAATCGTTAATAAATGTATTTTAAAGCACTCAATTGAGTTGAAATTTTATACACAGAATTATTTTGGATGACAATACAGTAATTTAATTTGATTAATAAAAATTAATTGATTAAAACTAATTATTCAAAGAATTACACATACAGCCACGTTCGCATCATTATTGGCGACTTGTGTCAAAACTTGAAAAGGTTTTTTCTCACATTTAAAAGAGCTTATTTAAGCTGAAAAATTCTATATACCATTGCTTTGGGTAACAATACAATAATTTAATTATAATTATTTAAAACTAATTGACTGAAATTAATTATTTAAATAATTGCAGATACAGCCACGTTGGCTTCATTGTTAGCAACTTCGGTCAAAACTTTAAAAGATTTTTTTCCCCTCACGTTTCAAAGCATTTAGTTGAACTGAAATTTTAAATACACGATTGTTTTGGATGACAATACGATACATTAATGATAATTAATAAAATTTAATTAAACTTAATGTTGTGATTCTGTCATATGTATATACATATTTATATTTATTGTAACTGTTGCCGATATAAATTAATGGACTGTAAATTTAACAACAAAATTTTAATGAGCGAAAACGGATCTCAATCATTGGAATCGCTATACTTTTCGAACTGAATGCAAGGTTACAATAGTTGGCTCGGAGCGAAATGCATACAAGGAATTTTCGCCAACTGGCGCCAACATCCTGCCCCGCCTTGCAATGACGAAGGCATTCAACAAAGTTTACATTATACAATTATTACAATAAAAGTTACAATAATATAATAAGAATACATGACAATAACAATTACACAATTCAATAAAAAGATACAATAATAATTATAAATACAATTCTGATGACAAAATCAATTGACATATGGTAAATTAGCAATTTTAGTGACTGGTCTTTTATAAACTCCTTGTTTATCCTTTAAAGTCACTACTCTAACTAAATTATCCTTACCAGGGTGCAATTTTAAAATGCGTGCCAAATGCCACTCTAAAGTATCTAAATTCTCTGAGGGTTTAACTAACACTAAATCCCCTTCTTTGAAACCTACATTGCCCTTACACCATTTAGGTCTCTGTTGCAGTCTATTTAAA
The DNA here is from genome assembly GCA_019973975.1 of Trichonephila clavata. Taxonomy (NCBI): domain Eukaryota; kingdom Metazoa; phylum Arthropoda; class Arachnida; order Araneae; family Nephilidae; genus Trichonephila; species Trichonephila clavata. Next base: position 24,574 of record BMAO01027876.1, read on the forward strand.
TATTATGAAGACCATTTGCGCCAAAAATGTTGGTTCATCTTTTGTACCAACTGCCCTCGGCTTAATCTATTTATGGGGATCTCAGTGTAATCTGGATCAGGTATTGCAACCAATGATGATCCAATCAGAAAATGTGCAGGAGTTAAGATTTCGGTATCATTCGGATCATTAGACAGAGGACAAATTGGTCGAGAATTAAGAACCGCTTCAATTTGAACTATAAGTGTTAAAAATTCTTCATGACTTAAATTGAATTGCCAACTACTCTTTTTAAATGGTATTTTAAAGATTTAACCCCCGCCTCCCACAGACCACCAAAATGTTGTGCGGAAGGTGGGTTGAAGTTCCATTTGATTTGTTCTTTAGACAAAAAATCCATTATTTCTTCCATTTTACCCTTAAATAATGCTTTAAGTATTTTTCTTAATTCATTATTTGCACCTACAAAGTTCCGACCATTATCACTATGGATCTCAATGGGTCGCTCTCTTCTGGCCACAAACCGTTTTAAAGCAGCAAGAAAGGCTTCCGTTGTTTAAGTCGCTAACTATTTCTAAATGGATAGACTTAACTGTAAAACAAATAAAAACACAAACGTAAACTTTCCTAATATGCTTGCATTTTCCAGAAAAGGTTTTCAACTGGAAGGGTCCACAATAATCTATACCTACCTGACTAAAACCTCTGCAAGCGGTGACTCTCGCAGCTGGCAAATCAGCCATTAATTGCTGCGAACCTTTAGCACTAACCTTTCTACAGGTGCTGCATGCGCTAAAAAAATTTCTAACTACATTCCTTGCGGATGGTACCCAAAAACTATTTCTAATATTTGCTAAGGTAGCATCAGCACCTGTATGAAAATAGAGAATATGAAAATGATTAATAATAATATAAGTAAAATTATATATAGTTGGTGGGAATTATCATGGGATGTTTCTGATTCCTCAGGATGGGGGAGTTTCTTAACCGTCCTCCAACTCGAAGTAATCCACTATCATCTAAAAAGGGATGCAAGTTTAACAATTTACATGAGTTTGGAAGAGGAATTCCCTTTTCTAAATATTGAATTTCATTAGAAAATGAAGTTCTTTGAATATTTTTTACGATACACTTCAAGGATTCTGATAGTTCATTGCTCCTTAAAGGTCCCATAGTTTGGCTCCTTGGATGTCTTGTATTTTCAATAAATCATTTACACCAGGCAATTACTCTCTGCAACTTAGTAAATGATGAGCAATTACTAATTATATCCAGCGGTTCAAAGGTCTTTAATAAGGCACATAGAGGAATGTCCGAAGTTTCCTTCAATTCTTGTAGGAAAAGATCATCTCCTTCGACGGCAGTAGTGTCGTAAGTTTCCAGTTCTTTATACTGATGCAAGAAAGGTGGACCAAACCGCCAAGTCCACAATGTTGAATTTTATCTGGACTAATACCTCTTGAAAGGACGTCAGCAGGGTAATTTTTGGAGTTCAAGTTTCCAAAAATCATTTTCTGTGAGCTCCTGAATTATGTTGACCCGGTTTTTACGAAGGTTTTTAGTTGAGCAAGTGGCTTTTTGATCCAAGCCAGTACAATGCTGGAATCAGTCCAAAGATAAATTTGACTGATATTGATTTTAAAGGCATGAAGGGTTCTTTTAAGAAGCTTTGATAAAAGTACTGCACCACAAAGTTCCAATCGTGGTATAGTAATACTTTTCAGTGGGGCTATCTTTGATTTGGAGCAAAGGAGCCTAACAGAAATTTATCCACTTGAATCAATGCATCGTAGGTAAAGTGCAGCACCGTAAGCCTTTTCAGACGAGTCAGAGAAGCTATGTAACTCAGTTCTGATTGATTTATCTTGTAGACAATAACGTGTAATGTTGAGACAGTTTATAGTCTCCAAAGCATCTATGAAGGATTTCCAATTGGAAACTAAGTTCGAAGGCAACGGATCATTCCAATCAAGTTTCAACTGCCACAAAGACTGGAGGAAGATTTTGGCCCTTGTTATTACAGGTCCAATCAGTCCAAGAGGATCGAATATCCTTGCAATTGTAGAAATAACTGATTTCTTTGTGACTATGAGACTGTCACAGTTTGAAGTCATGGGAGAAATTTTGAAAGCAAATGAGTCTGGATGTGGCTTCCACAAGAGTCCTACGGTCTTGGTCTCGGTTGAAGAATAAGAAAGGTCTTTATCCTGACACATTGAGTCTGGTAATAGCAATGGATCATTAGCTGACCACTTGTGAAGTTCCATTCCAGCACCCCTTAGTAGTGACACTAGTTGTTCTTGGAGTTTTCTTCCAGATTCATAAATCATCTGCTCCAGTAAGAAGATCATCCATATAGACATCAGACATTATAACATCTGCAGCTAATTGATATTTGTCACCGTCATCTACGGCAAGCTGTTTCAAAGATCTTGTCGCAAGGTATGGTGCACTCTTGTTGCCGTAAGTAACTGTAGTTAACCTGAAAATCTTCACAGGACTGTCAATTTTATCTTTCCAAAGAATGCGTAATAAATCCCGCTGGGATTCGCCAATCAAAATCATTTTAAACATTTTTTTAATATCTGCTGTTACCGCAAATTTGTGAGCTCTAAAGTTTAATAAAATTGAAAAGAGGTCCCTTTGTATTACACCACCATTCAATTGTAAAGAGAGAATTTAGCGATTCCCCTGAAGTAGTAGCGGAGGAAGCATTAAAAACTACACGTAAGGGAGTTGTTTTGCTTTCGTGATGGTACACACCATGATGAGGGAGATAATGCACAACATCAGGATCATTATCTTCTACTACTTCGTTGATGTGTCCCATTTCTAAATATTTACATGCATAAAATTTCTATATAATTCCAATATTTTTGGATCTTGAACTATTCTTCTACACAAGGAGTTAAGTCTACGTAATGCCGTTAATTTCGAATCTCCCAAGCAACTCGGATCCTTTGACAGGCATTTTCACAATAAAACGACCAGTTTCATCCCTAATATAAGTACTCGTAAAGTATTCTTCACATAATTTTTCTTCTCTACTCATTGTAGAAATTTCGAAATCAGGACAATTTTCAATTTCCCTTACATCAGTAACTAGTCCACAATAGCTCTTGTTTGGGTAATTATGTGACATGACGCCACTAGCTACGTATAACCGAATACTGTATCTTGTAATATCAACTTCCCTTCTGCTAGTTTTATTTTCCCATGATTTAGAATTTCAAAGAAAATCAGATTTGATAAAAGCAAATCGATTCTTCCAGGTGAATAGAAATTCTCATCCGATAACTTTATATACTCAGGAATTTCTATCCCACTAATATCTAATTTATTTGTTGGAATCAAACCCGTAATTTTCGGAACAACAAGAAATTCCATTAATTTCTGAAACTGTCTATTTTTATTCGAAACCATGGCAGACACTTTGGTTTTTATAATTTGCGAAGTCCCGTTAATACCGCAAATAGAGGTATTTACTCGTTCAGCTTTCAATCCCAAAGCAAAGGCGGCATCCCTTGTTATCAAGTTACACAGACTCCCACAATCTAAAAGCGCTCGGAGGGGAAAGAGTTCCCCGCGGTTGTTTTAGCAATAAACTATGGCGGTGGACTACACCCCAGTTGAATGACCCTTAGCATGTCCTACGAATTCCTCCCCTTCGGTGTCAAATGAAGGGATAGTTTGTTTGGGCTTGAAACATTCGCTGTTTACGTTTAGTTTTGGTTCCAGAGTTGGCAAAGTTTCGCTAATTTGACTCCTTTGGCTATCGAACTTTCAAAATTTCTACACAAAAGTGAATTGTGCAGCTTAGAGCAACTGTGACAATTCCGCGAACTTTTGCATAGAGCTACTCTATGAGAAGAACTAAAACAATTTATGCAAAGATTGTTCCTTTTCACCGAATTAAACCTTTCATAAACACTTAAATCATTAAATTTTTTACATCTAAATACTGGGTGAGGCTGTTGTTTACAATTTACACAGTTTACTGGATCCAATTTAGCAAGAAAAAATTTCGTTTTATAACTTCGTTCCGATGGAACAGCTTTTGCATTATTTGTTTGGATGTTTTCTAGTATTAAACAGCGTTTTAACAAAAAATCCATAAAATCATCCCATTTAAGCAGTTTGGTAGAGGCTAAGTTGAGCTCATCATTTTTCCTTGTTTCCTTATCTAATTTTCTTAAAATTAAATTTATCAATAGTATTCGGAAAATTCGTTTTAGTTCTAATCCTACCATTTTTAAACCTCTTAAATGTTTTTGACAACAATCAATTAAAGTTCTTAAATTCTTAGCTGATTAGTGAGTAAATTTTTCCAATGATAAATTTCACTAAAATGACTATTTATGATCAATTTTTTATTCTCGAATCTCTTTTTCAAACATTCAAATAATGAAGTATATGAATCATCAATTGTAATAACATCCTTAGCTATTCCAGTTAGAGTTGATTTTAAGTAATATAATTTTGAGAATTTGTTAAACTATTGTTCGAATCAATTAAAGAAATAAATTGTTCTTTAAAATTAAACCAATCATGATAGGAACCATAAATCTTGGTAATTGAATATCTGGCATTTAATATTATTAAAACTATTTCCACAAGAGGTAACATCATTATTCTTCAAATCAATTTTTGAAATAATATTTTTAATCCTTACCTGGATATCTTCGCAATCACATCTTCTAAATCCAAATTTCTAATTCAAGTGGTTCCAAGTCACTGTCTTTTAACACTACTTCATAATATTCATTCCGAATATCACTTAATTTGATCTTTAGGCCTTTCAAGGTATCCATTTTCGATTCTAACTTTATTTTATCCTTTTCGTCCGGATTGTTAATGAAGTATTTTATAAGTGTCAGCTGCGCTTTAACAGATCCACGTTTGCGGTTCAACACAACTAATATTTCTTTAGACATACTGCTCTATAACTATTCTAAAGATTTTACAAGTACTAATTTTTCTAAGGTTCGACAACTCCGCGAGCGGACCAATGTTGCCGATATAAATTAATGGACTGTAAATTTAACAACAATATTTTAATGAGCGAAAACGGATCCCAACCATATATATATGGGATCGCTATACTTTTCGAACTGAATACAAGGTTACAATAGTTGGCTCGGAACGAATGTATAAAGGAATTCTCGCCAACTGGCGCAACATTATTTAATAAAAAGTAATTAATATAATTTTTTTTTGTTG
>BMAO01027877.1:0-19648 GCA_019973975.1 Trichonephila clavata
GTAGTCTTTCCAGCTTCTTTTTTTCCTTTCATTAAGATCTATTTTTTTCTGGAGTTTTCATGTGCCAGCCAAATTTATTTCTTTTCAAAGTTAGATAATAATACATTATAGAAAAATATCTTTTCTGATTTTTAAATGCTTTATTTATAACAGTATTTGAACAACCATCCTTCAAAGCTTTAAAATTTCATTTCGTGTTTGAGGATCTAATTTCGGTAGCATAATTTACTCCACTAATAAAAATGGTTAGATAAGTAATTTAATGTGTCATTTTTAAAGTAAAACAGTAGCAAAACGATGAAAATTAACCCTAAAAGTAATAAGCTTTTAAATTGGTCAAACTAACTTTGAATCAACCGATATAAAGCAAAATATCTTTCGAACAAATTAAAATATCCCCCCCCATCGAAGAAACAAAAATTACGACTAGTGGAAAGCTTTTGATTATATATAATAAATTACATTCGGCTTGTCCTTCTCTCCGTCACCACGTCGCACGAGCTACAGGTGGAGAAAGTCCTTTCAATTGAGGCTTCTCTTGAATTGCGATGAATTTATGAGTTAAAGTTAATGCACTTTAAATATGTCACGGCTTTTAAGTGGTCGCTAAAATGTGTGAGTAGTGTGATGAATAAAAACTTACTCATGTACCAATCTCGTTTCGCTGACCTTTGCTTAAAATGTGCACAGCGAACTAAACACTTACTGCTACGACTCTCGCAACGCTCAAACAAAAACAAGCATAACTTTGAAAACTAGGAAATATTCTAAGCCATTGCTTTATTTCTTATTGTGCTCTTATTTGTTATGTTCAAGGTTATTGTCAAATGAATGTTTTTTGAGTAGAGAGCTTCACACCAGCTTGATGATGCTCATCCTCCCCAGAATTTAGAACTGCAATTTATTTGAATTATCAAGTCATCCAAGCTCACTTCTTTTGTTCATCGGTAAATAAATAAGTAAAATATTAAAATTTTCGATAGCCTATAAAACTGCATCTCTTGAATCTGAGCTTCAGATGTTCGAAAGCATTTACTAAATTCGAATTTATAAATTTCAAAAGTTCTTATAAGTTTTGAGAAAAAAATTCGAAATTAAAATACACCTAACTTAAATTTTAAAATTTTAGGTTAGCTTTTCATTGTGTGTATTTAAGAAATTTTTTTAAAAACCCAATTAAGATTGTCAATTTATATATACTGATTTCTTACATGATGCTACTACCATCTGTTATTTTCATATTTCTATTTAGTGACTTTCGACATTTAAATGTATGTGTATACGTTATTATTTCGTGTATAATACCTCATTTAAGATTAAGTTGGGGCTGTGGTAGCCTAGTGGTTAGAGCATCGGACGCCAGACAGGAAGGCCTGGGTGCGATGCCTGATGCCACCAAATACTCGCCGAGTACAAACGGAGCACGTGCTCGTTAAATCTGTGGATCCGAATGGTGTCACCATCTATCGTGAGCAAACCCGTGCTGTCACCTTCATGGCTCAAAGCTTAGGCTAATGAAAGACGTATCTCTAGCCCGTTAACATGAAATTTCGTGGGCCTTGATCTGACTACGTCAGACAGGTGGAATAAGCAACAACGACAACAAGAATAAGTTATGCATTAATGTTTACTGATATGCAAAATATTTATTTATAATTTTATTTGCCGGTACAATACAACCTCTGCAAATGAAATTTGTAACTCAGTCGAAATTCCAACAAACTTATTCAAATGGATTATTGTTCATTCTATTTTTGAAGTAAGGATTGATGGATAAGTGAATAAAAATATTCCCGCAATATAATGAAATCTCCACACACATCGTATCAAAATTTTTCGTTGAACAGATGGTTCTTTTACTCTTTATAAAACCATTTTTTCAGCAATGTGTTAAATTATTTTGGGGAATAAGATTGATTTATAAAAAGAAATTCATTTAGCTTATTACCTAAAACTAATTTGATTTTTAAAACCATTTTTTGGCGAGGGAAGCATGTTTCTCACTTCCCCTTCGGAAGTGAGAAATATGCTTCCCAGGGGGGGGGGTAGGACATCTTATGTTTTAAAATTTTCTTTCATATTGTATTGCACAATATTTATTAAAAAATAATTTGTAAGTTCTAAAATATGCTGAAGGAATAAATAAATTAGATACATTCTGTGTGTGTGTGTGTGTGTGCGTGTGTATTTAAAAATTTTAAAATTTATAAACATTACTCTCCGTGAAATTTCAGAAAACAGGAATCATGCATAGCAAGCTATGCAAATGTATCTTGTTCTCATGTGCTTTAGTAAAGCACTAGCTGCGATGTCAGCCTGTGTTTTTATCAAGTTGGTATATGGTCAGGAAATTCAATCAATCTTACATCCTCTGGAATAGTTTTCTTGCTGCTCAGGAAATTTACAGGTCGTCCTTTGGGCTTGCGACTTGAAAGTTGAGATATCACAGTAGTCGTGCTATCCGAAGTACTAGCAGCATGAATCATAAGTGAGAAAAATTAAAAGTAAAAAACGTTTTTAAAACAAGTTTTTATTTAAATGTGGTAAAAAGAATAAAATAAACTTTTCCTTTAAAACGTTTTTTACTATCAACTGATAACGTCATTACACAATTTACATGAATATAAAGCTTGTCGCGAGATTTAAGTTCTTGTATTTACTCGTTAGTTTGAAAATTTTAAAAATTAAAATCAAATCAGATCAAGTTATTCAATTGACTTGTTTATCTACACAGGTAAATCTCGCAATAAGATTTATATCATAGAAATTGTGTAATGACGTTACAAGTTAATTAGTAAAAAAAAATTTTTGAAGGAAAAGTTTTATTTTATTCTTTTTAGCGCATTTTAAATAAAAAGCTTATTTTTTGAAAAGTTTTTTTACTTTAAATTTATTTTTTACTTTTAGTTTCGCTGGACAGGTTTCTCAGTCTGTTCATCTCATTCAACGCATCATTGTTTCAAGGTTTTGCCGGTTAATTGGAACAGTCTAGCTAAATGAATTCTCGCAAAAAGGGTATTAGACGAAGAACACAAAATTGCTTAAAATCCGTAATTTTAAGCAATTTTTTCAATCTTCGTACAGATCTCTGATAGTATTATTCTACACAAGAAAAAAAGTTTCGTGAAATTATCTTCATAAATGACGAAGTTATTAAATGCTTAGTTAAAATTTGGACTGCTTTTTGAAAAAACTTTAAAAAAAAAAAAGTTTTTTTTGTCATTTTATTTTTTTAAATGACTGATTCTAAAAGAGCAAAGCATGAACTGTTTTAGTACGAAATATCGATTTATTTACACACACAAAAATTTATGCGCATTAGACATTTCATGAAAATGCATTCAATTTTGACTCTGTTTTTTTTAAAAAATCATAAAAAATACAAATATTATATTTTGTAAAAAAAAAACATTATATCGTATTATGGCGAATTAAATGATCTTTCTGATTCTGTAATAATTTTTTCTCTGAGTTCATGGAAAAGAATTAGATTGCTGCTTTAAAAATGTCAAAACTAAAAAAAAATTCCCCTCGTAGTCCTTCATTTTGCGTCGCCGAGCGTAGCGGAATAAACACTCCACAGGGGTTAAACAATTATGCGCGTTTTAAGGTTTTTAATTAGTATCTTTTTAACTAATTGCAATATCGGAATAAAAATGTTCAAAACATGCATTGACATCTGAACTAAACGAGTATACAAAATTTCAGCTCAATCAGTTGAAAATATCAGCCTTCAAAATTAAGTTCCAATATCCCCCGAACAAATTACATTGCAAGTTAAATAGAAGATTGTAAAAAATACTAATGCGATTCAAAAGTTCTCGGACTGAGCTGTGACGTGAAAAAGTTTTGCAGTAGAGTGACTAAAATTTCTGCCTCTGCATTCTTCCACTTTTTCTAAAAAGGTTTGTCCCGAATCACGTGGTTGGTAGCTTGCCACGGCGTCGTATTTTGTTGGCGGATGTATTTAGCAGTCGGCGATTGAAAGAAATTGCGTTTGTTGAACAGATAATGGATATTAATTTTGTGTTCGTTTGGCAAAAAGTGCTACGGAGATTTCCGAAATGCTGAAGCATGTGTAAGGTGATGATAAGCATTATTGAAAAAGCAAGAATTAGAGTGGCATCAGACGTTTCAGGAAGGCAGGGAAAGTGTCGAAGTCGACCAAACGCTCTAAGAGTTCCAAGATTTCCCGCAACACTGAAAAGGTGTCTGCAGTGGAACGTAAAAATAAGTTTCAAACAATAGCAGAACCAGTAGGGATATCCTTGCTACATGTCAATGGATACTGAATAAGCATCTTAAGATGCATTGGGTGCGTCAGCATATCGTTCTCCGCATGTTAAAGACCAATCTGCAGAAAGAAGTTATAACGAGCGCAATCTACTCTATTATGTAGGTGTGGGAGGAAGCGAAGGATGACTAGCCATAATATTTCCAAAACTATTTATTAAACTCACAAATTATCAGCAGACACAATTCTAATATTCCAATTAGAAGAGATGTTCCTAATAAGAACAATAGGAGAATAAACCACGAGATATGTGAATTATGTGAAGACATATAAAATATTGATCCTCCATTTTTGGTATCAATCTACTACTCTAATTCTCTGAGTTATAAATTAACTATGGTGACCAGTCGTCACCTTAATATCTTCAACTACCTAGTCTCTACAACGTGCTATCAAATATACTAATACCTGATCGGTAGCAATCTCTCCTCGTAGTCAGATTCCCTGCATCTCAATCTCCAGAAAACTCTATCTATCAATCTAACTAGCTAGAAAACCTAGACTATATGTAACGACCTAATCTGCATATCTTGGTTTCTTCTTCAAAAGGGTTGGTTGTGATTAATTTCAATTGATAGCCCAAAGATTTCCCAAGAGATTAGATGAAGAACGGTGTAGATCCAGTCACAAAGTTAAAGTGTAATCGCAGGTTGAACTAAAGGACATTGCTAAAAATGGATTCTAGAAATGTTTCGGTGACCTTTACAAACCATGGCAAAATTGTGTGGTTACTCAAGGTTCTTATTTCGAAGGAGGATGTTTTTCAGCAGTTTAATTGTTAATATTTTTTTAAGTTATAGACTCAGCCCTGACACTTCTGAATACTACTATGCATCTTCCCAATGATATCTAAAAATTAATTAAATTGGTGATACGCAAAACAGGAAAACTCTGCCTTTTTAAAGGGTTAACAGTATATTCCGCATACGTTTTTTTTTTTAAATCTAATTTCGTGCGCTTAAAAAAAAACTATTCTTTTCATTTTATTATCCGTACCAGAGATCGGATGTTCTCTAACCAAAATTGACCTTATCAGCAATGCAAATTTTAACGCAAAAGTCGAAAGTAGATATATAACTGAAGCCCTTATTTCGAATTTACCATTTCAAACAAGTTTTTATCTTGACGGCATTCTCGCATTTCTTTTGCCCTGTTTGTTCCCATATTCCGTTTTTTTTTTTTTTTTTTTTTTTTTTATTGTTTTTTTTTTATGTTCCTTAAATTCTGAACACCACACTTATTCATCTGTTTTGCACTTGGAAACTCATTTTATTTTTTGTAATCATTCACCAGCTTTAGATCTACTCTGAGTGCTCACACTTCTTTTCACTTAATATTAAAGTTCTTTATAGAAAGGGGGGGGGGAACCACCGCCGTTTACGGAATTGTTCAGATGTTGTTTGATTCGTTTATGGAATATTTTACCACTGAATTTTTTTTATTAGAAAAAAATTACACAGGTTGTCCCCAAAAGTAGCACCCAAACTCTCCCAGTCAGATTCCTCGTTGGGAATACATAAAAAAATCCACAAAAAACTCTTCCTGTAAGATCATAGCTTACGAGAAAAAAAATACTGTAAATGATGATGCATGATAGTTCATGATGGGCTCCGGTGAATTTCTGTTCTCCTGCCTCTTATTGGCAAGAAATAGCATCCCCCCATCCACTAGATAGAGTCCATACCCATCCACTAGATCAGACATGAGGGTCCGGTTATGACCACCCACGATCCCCAGATCTTACACTGTTGGATTTTCCCCCTATGAGGCCATATCAAGGAATTGGTGTATCGAGATGTATTGACAACATCAAGGGACTTAGTAGCTCTTCTGCTTGTTACTGTATTTCAGTGGGCACTGCGCTGCTGAGACGAGTTCACTCATCCATCCCATAGTGCTCTCAGGTCTACCTCATATGTACGCATTCACTTTGAAGATCTATCTTTCTATATATTTTCAAGTCCTGCTGTTGATACATCCATTACGGTCCTTTCGCTGGCTGTGTTATCATAAATTTGATTTTCGTATTTTTCTCGTAAATTATGGACTGTACAGGTAAAATTCTCTGAGCGATTTTATGAACACTGGACGAGAAATCCGGCAAAGCTCGCGTTTTTCAAACTGTTTGCGCGTCCTTAGGGTCTTGATGACCTTACGTGGAACAGCGAGTGTATTGAAAAATCGAAAATAAAAGTATTTAAAAAAATTTTAATTTAACTGAAAAGAAACAAAACAAAATACATGATTACATATTTACATTGGTATAACACATTTATAATTGTATCAGTACTGCATAATGTATTTGATAATTTATCAATTAAAGAACAAGTAAGTAAGAACACTTTTAATAATTACTAGTGCTTCCATGGGTTTGTCATGCACAAAATTATAAACAAAATTTAATACTTATCATGATAATTTGTACAGGTTATCGTTAAAATTGTATTGTAGCTTTAGCGTCAATAGTACATTATTATTGCATTCACACATTGTTATATTATGGTGGGGGCGCCATAAAATTGTGATTGAAAATGAGGCCACAAACATTAAAAGATTGAGAAGCACTGGGCTATGAAAATTTTGGGCGCTATTTTGGGACACCCTGTAGAATTATAAAAATTAATTTGTTTTATTATTTTATTAGTAATTTTTAATTCTTTTTATTTTATATAATTACTATACATAAAAAAGCTTTTATTCACTATACATTAAAAAAGAGAAGTTCGAGTTTAGCTGCAACAAATGACTCCAGATATTTTTAAAATAAAATTCACGCTAGACTATAATTTGTACAATAGGGGGTTTGTCCGCTCATGGGTGGATAGGGGTACCCCTCCCCTAGATTAACTAAAATATTTTCTTAAAAGTACTTTAATATTTTTATAATTTATTTTACTCAGTCAAATATTTTATCATGAAGAGTCAAAGTAAAATTTTACTACAAAATATTTATACATTCAACCTAGTAATATAATCAATAGAAACAAATTGGTAACATATTACGGACAATTGAAAGCACTACGCGTTTTCATAAACGCATGCTTCAATAAAACTCAGTTTAAAAAGCTTCACATTAAATGTTTACTTATGACATATTTGAAAGTATGAAATATTTTATAAATGAAGATGTCATTTCACTCCATTAATAACTATTTTTTATCAAACATTAATAAAAAGAAATGAAGTCAATTAAAAGATAATTTTGTTTCAATTATGATTATTTTGCATGATATGAATTTAAAAAATTTGTTAGAAAAAATTTTTTTTTATTCATCCCTTGCGCACATACATACAAATACGAGGTAGACTTCGATCGCATGAAACAGTATTGATATAAGTCAGGCGAATGAAGAAATTCATCTATTTCTAATGTTTTAAAATGAAGGTAAACATGAATGTTGGAGCAGATGTGTATTTTCTTTAATGGTGATCTTCGTTGAAGAATTGCTGGCATGTAATATTCGGAGAGTCCAGTTCATAGATGGCTGGTCATTCTCACTCACAGGAGGCACAGAATCAACACTTGTATCATTTTTCTCTTTTTTCGAAATTTTCCTGTTGTAAACAGAGCAAATTATCAAGAGTTTGCATTAGACTGAATATAATAGAATAAATCTTTAATAATAAATAACCATAAATAATAGAGAATAAATTTTTTAAGTGCGAATAAGAATGAGGTTATATTAACGTCGCACTACAAAATTGCATGAGGCCGAGGTGCCAAGAGCCCAAGGTATTGGATCGTGGCTGGCGTGTCATGAGTTCGAGACCAGTACCACTGAAGACCCATCGTGTAAGCGAGCGATGCCCGTCAAATCTGTCGAGGGGTGCTAGCGCAGATGTCATCCTAATCACTTGACTGTGGTTCAAAATTACGAGGCCCTTCGCCAAAAGCCCTCGTGTAGCCTCGTGTAGCGTGTGAACAGTGCAATGTTAACTTTCACTCACTCACAAAACTGCACGAGGACTATTGGCGACGGACCACGTTCTTTGAACCATGGTTAAGTGACAGCAAACAAAAGGTCACGGGTACAATATCTGGAGAAGAGGCGCCAAACTGATACCATATAATAATAAATGAATTTCAAAATGAAATATTTTAAGTTCTATATAAATTTTCAAAAATGAATTGTATTATTTCTTTGTATATATATTCTTGTTTCTTTGATTCTGTTCTCCTCTGCTGTGTAATGCAATAATACCTCGACTTCAGCAAACCCGGAGTTACGTGATTTTGAAATCTCGTCGATTTGTTATTTGCTTGAGAAGAAGAAAAAAATGATAAAATTGGAAAGGGGGAGGTGTTGTGATTTGAAGAAGTTGTCAATCTTAACAGCCAAAATAAATTTAGAAATGGATAGTGATGACGTTCAAAAACTACTAAGATTCCTACAATCAGGAGCGGACAATTGCGTTAAATGCGTGAACATGAAGAAGAAAATTTTATACCCAGTTCAAACAGAAGATCGAATAACGATTGGGAATTAGACACAAGGCTTCAGTTTAATTGAAAAAAGGTTACAAATTTGAGAAAATATGCATTACAGCGATGAGTATATTTTTCAACAAAACAAGGAATAAAATATTTATGAATATGCTACGAGGAAATTTTGTGTACAAAAAGAAAAAATCTTTGAGCCGCAGACTACTTAGATTTTATGAAAACCTTCTACATCAAAATAACTTCGGCTTACGATTTTTGTATTTGTGTTATCTAATATTTTACAAAATACTTTTTTTTTTCGAAACTATTATTTTCTTTCGTCTCCGTCCCGAATAAAAATAATTTATATGTATTATATACGAAATCAAACCCCGACTTAACACGAATTCGACTTAGCGGTTATCAGTCCACCTGTGCCTGAAGTTCGAGTATTACTATATTTTCAAAGTATCATTGTTGCGTTAATTATTTTACTGGTTTCATTAAACAGCTGAAGAGTTATATTTCGAATCTTTGCCTTCGAATATTTTATTTTAATAATATTTATTTATGTATAAAATATGCTTCATTCTGAAAATAATTATTTTAAGAATTTCTGAGAAACTAATTCTAAAAAACAGTTAATGTAAATGGTTTCTTATAATCATTAGGCCTACATATTTAAGCGTATTTCTTGCGAAATTTTCAGATAAAATTGTTTTCTATTGATTAAATTTTTCAGCAGTATTTCAAATAATATGACTAAAATCTGAGTAGAATGTTTGATTTTCTTTTCTGAGAAAAATTAACTAAAAATTGTAAGAAAAAACATATTGCACGTTTTTAAAGAGTCGATTGAGGGAAAAATGTTATTTTAAGTCATTATATTATACTTTTCGTAATTTTTTAAAGTTTAATTTCATAAACAATGTGTCGTATTTATAAATCTAGAAGGAAAAAAAGAAGGGGGAGGGGTGTACGCATTTGATGAGGATTCTCTTTAACATAAAGTTCGTCATCATTTTTAACGCAGTTTTTCTCTTTCACAAATTCCAATAGATAAATTATGATGCATGTAAGAAATGAGCTGGAATATTCTATTTCAATAAAATATATTCCAAAAATAATGTATTAATATAAGTAAGGAAATAGCTAAATTCTTAACATTTACTCATGCCATTGAAAACCATTCCAAATTTTAAATATTTCAATTATATCCTGTATGATTCGTTTTTTTATTAGTGATCAAGAATTATAGGTTTTATAGTAATATCAGTGTTGTTTACTTAGATATCCATACACATCAAAACTGTATACTATTTGTCTTCCCTTATCGCAGAATATTAAAAAAATTAAATGACTTTAGTTCGGCATGTAATCAACAGATGGCAGCATGAAAAGGTACTTAAAAAGAAATTTCTCGTGGTGAAATTAGTTTATATGTTACGGCCAAGTATGAAGTGCCGGTATTCTATAGAATGCCTGACGTTTTTAGCAAAGTAAGAAATTTGAAATTTATTACATACTTTGCCAAGGCATTCTATAGAATGACCAAAGCTTTTTGGGCAAAGTGTGAAAACAGGTAATGATAAGGCTATTATATCAATAAAGTACATTTGTAAAAATACAACTGCTATTCTGACAAAATAATGAGAGACAGTAAAAAAAATTATTCAAAATACCTAAAAGAAAATTAAAGTTGTGCCAAACAAAAATTTTGTCTTTCCTTTTAAAAAAAGAAAAATTTTTTTTTTAAATTTTAAAATTTAATTTAACCTATTTGTTGCAACATGGTAGGCTCTTAATGACATTTTTAATAACATTTTTCATGCAAAGACAATTTTTATGATGGTACTATTTGAGGAATCCTTGCAAGCTTCTATTGGACTGAGTAATGGCATCTGACAGGAGAGGAATTTCGTGGTGAGGAATATCTTTAATTCTGAACAAGTTCTTAGGACACAAGGTATATATAAATTGTGATTTCGGTATATACTTATTTTAAAATTCCTTTGGAAGTTCCAAGTTGATAGGAACCATTTTTTCCACTCATTACAAGTGCCAATTACGTTGGCATTCGGAAAAAAATCACAGGTTTCACAACAATAACTTTTTAAAAATAATTTTCTGTTTTTTTACGGCAAGGTTCGCAAAGATGGATGTACGGTTCAATATCATAACGTGTATCATTTTTGCATTCGGTTGAAAGTTTTTTCAGAATTCAATCACGTCCTCAAGTGAGTAGGTGAATATTTAGGTCGCACTGTTCAGCTACTGGGCTGAGCGAGTGGGGTTCAGGGAGGGTTTTTGGAGACGAACCTCGTAATTTTGAACCATAGTCAAGTGACGAGGATGGCACCTGGGCTGCCACCACCCCTCTTCTAACTACCACACCACACCAATTTGAGGACGCTTGAACTCTCGACAGATTACGTGCATCGCTTCCTAACTCGGCGGGTCTTCAGTGGTACTAGACTCGAACTATCACGTCTTCAAAATCCGTGACGTAATACTGTATAGCAGTGGTTCCCAACTAATTTATCTTCCTGACCGGTCAACGTTTGATAATTTTACCGCGGCCCGCTGAGGGTGGGTGCCGATTTATCCATTGGATGCTTGGGGCGGACACCCAGGGTCCGGGAGGGGGTGAAATGGCCCGGATAAGCTGGACTCAGCCAGGTTATCTGATAATAAATTTCAATCCGCTATTTCGAAGGGGGCCTGTCGATCTTCCAGCGCCCATGGCCCGAAATGAGCTTAAGCCGGCACTGGGGTGGGACGTTGATTATTTATATTTTTAGATTGCTTTGATAAAAAATTTAATTGTATTTAAACATGCCTTCAGAATAAAACTCAGTTGCACCAAAAAAGGAATATAAAGTGATTTTACATGAAATTTCTATGGAAAAAAAATACACAAGAGAGAAATACATTCCAGTAAATAAAATGGAAATAATTTAATGCTCCTTGAGTGGCCCAATACCATTTGATCCATGGACCAGGGTTTAAAGACCATTGCTGTATGGTACTAACGTCTTCTTTAACAGGTTAAATGAGTGTACTTTTATTTCCTACAAACATCACATCATAGTTATTCAAAAACCAATAGTCCCTGGTTCCCATCTTTGTAGTCATTTTTTCATTTTGTACATCAGTTATTAACGTATAATAAGTAATTTCAATACAAATTTTTTTGCAGCATTAACTTGAATTTTGCGTCGAATAGTTTTATGTCTATAGACCAGGGGTTGGCAACCTTTTAGCTGTGGCGTGTCAACCCAATTTACCAATATGATTCAGCGTATCACACAGTAGGGCATCTTTGAAACAATTCAAAAATTGACAAATTTGTAGACTAATGCAAATTGACAAATTTGTTGAGACAAAGTGCCACTGAGAATTGTACCGCGTGCAATATGTGGCACGTGTGCGATAGGTTGCCAACCCCTGCTATAGATCATGACTCCTTTTCCTGCAACACATAACTCTCTCTCTTTCCTCCATTTTCACGCAGCACAAGAAAAAAACTGATTTTTTTTATTGAAATAATTTAAGTATAAAATTGAGCATTTTGGTACTGCCGAACAAACCGCAATGTTCAACTGACAAATTCTGCCTGAGGTACGCGTAAAAAGTCCTGTGTCTTGCCACACAATATTAGAAGCGTATCCGAAATGTATTTCATACTTTGCGGTTTCTCATTAAGCATTCTATAGAATGCCGGATTTCATACTTTGCCGGTAACATATATATATATATATATATATATATATATATATATATATATATAACAGAGCTTATTTCTTATTTATTCATCCGTACAAATAAAACACATCTCTGGCATCAGACAAGAAATTATGCAAAGCATTACGACAATTTTAAACACAATTCTATAGGGTGCATCGATAAAAAATTTTCTCAAAAGCAAACAACTGCAAAAAAAATCTGATGTGCACAAGTAATGGAGAGTGAAGAAACTAAACTTATTATTTAAATAAAGCTCATTTAAATGGGTAAAAATGGTCTTTTGTTAAAATTCCAATTTAAAAAAAAAGCATTAAAATTTTTCTAAATATATACGTTTAGAAAAATTTCTAATTGTACTTTTCGTTATTGCGGAATAAAAGTTAACTTAAAAATGCAAAAATTTTCGTTTTTTTTTACCCATTTTATTAAAGATGGAATAACCCTCATTCTATAAAATTTTAGAAATTAAGTAATATCTAAATATGTTAGAGCAATATAGTATCCACATATATTAGAATGCTCCAATTTCCTTTTAGTGTGTTTCTTTTTACGGTAATTTTTATGTTGCTTAACTCATTTAAGAATTTATTGGTTATTTATTTTGGATTACATCTTTTTTTTGGGGGGGGGTGATTGATGGATTACTTAATAATGTTGCCGTTTTGTAGCTGAACTTGAATTATTGGAGATGAATCTCAAAGTTTAAATTACGATCAATTGACGGGAATTGCATCTGAATTGTTATCCCCCTCCAAATTTCCACACTCGCCAACGTGCGGACTTGGAGACCTGATAGATTTTTCATGCATCAACCTTTTTACATTTCGGGTGTTCAATCGCATAAGGATGAAAATTGATGTGACTCGCAAGTTCGTGATAAGGACCACTTGTATTATGGGGAATCGAATCGCTGCTATGCGAGTTTCAATTTTCATGAATCAGCGAGCATTAAAATTTGTCTCAGAAAGCCTTTTTTGGTAGCAGAAAGGAATATTTCCACTTACTGTCCGAAGTCCTCCCCTTCCTGCAGACTGTCTGGCAATTCCTGTCCTTTTGTCTCGGGCAACATCAGGGTGAGTAAACTGGCACTGATGGCAAGAAGAGCGAACATCACATTCGGAACTGATGAATGTGTCGCCTTACCCTGCAAGAGAAACGCATAGTTCGTAATTAAAAGGAAAATGGATAATATGGATTTGTCAAAGCAGAAGTGCAGAGGAATATTGGGCCTCTTTCCGAATTCTTGTAATCGGAAAAGAGACAGGGTTGTACGCGCAAGGAGAACAATGATTTATGTCTAATTTAGGATTGCAATTCATTTACAATGGCGAAAGCTACATGTCAATTATTATTTAAAAATGAAAAAACGTGTACTCTCAGTATAGTCACGTATTCAAAATTCTTCTAAAAAACTGAAATCGAAAATAATTTGAAGCAGCAATATAGCACATAGCTCGGCATTTATGCTTCTCCTCAATTTAAATACACTATATATATATATATATTTTAGGAAAAGGAAGTAATCGGGGTCAATGCCTGAGAATTCCAACGAAGGCCTCGTCGCAAGTATTTTTGTTACTGCAGACAAGACCAACACCAGAAGTTTTACAAAAGTTATGACCTTCTTTCCTATGTTGATGTTGACCGTGTTCATGTGTAGAACTCACAAGCTCACGGAACAAAATTCGCTGTACGAAAATGTAGCGAATTTTCCTGTGTTGTATCCATTAGTTTTCTCATTGTGAAGTTTTGAAGTCCCGCAGTGAAAACCAAGTGAAGTTTTCTTTTCCTGATAATACAAATGAATTGTGATTAAGGCATCTTAAATAAATATTGTTCATCCTTCAGTCAATTACCACACTTTTTTTTTCGGTTAAAAGATTTTTCGGATATCTTCTACACAAAGAAACAATAAAAAGAACTTATAAAAATCAATAAAGGCTCTTATCAACTTTTAATTCATTTCTATAGACTTACATGAAAATTTAAATAATTTTAAGTAAATATCTAGGAAACTCTGAAGTTAAATATAACACAGTCCTGCGATGGAAAAAATACAGAGGAAATAATAGCTCAACCTTGGGTATATTTTGGGGCTAATTTCAAAAGTAATAATGAAAAATTTCTATCCTGTCGCGGTTTTTTGAAAAATTCAATTATACTTGAATTTTTATGAGTATTTACCAAAAACTTTTCTCAGGGTTGAGTTTCTTATCTCCACGGAAAACCTTCATTCTAATGTAATGAAGCATATAGAATACCACTCTGTGACACGTCGCGATTTCTCTCTACCAATAGTTTCATCTCAAGTTCAAGGCTCCAATACCGAATATAAACTCTTTGGAGCCAATTCACCTCACCCCTTCTCTCAGGTTGAACTTAATGATCAGACTAGATATTTGTGCCTTTCCGAAAGACAGCTGAATTGTCGGGCCCCAGATTGAAAGAAAAAGTTATTGGTGATAGGAATCTCTATATTGGTACAGAAATCTATAAAAAGATTTTTTTTTAAGTATTTTGATGAAAATGAATATCTGATCTATTGTTCAGATGCACCTGGACTGATGATAAAATTTAATATCACCTACGATAAAAATGAATGAAAGTTGTTTAGAGATTCATCTAAAGGAGCCTTAAACCAGTCTTTCTTCATCATGGAAGCCAATATGCATTTATACCAGTTAGACACTTGGAATATTTAAAGGAATATGAAAACCTGACTCTCGTTTAAGCAAAACAAAATATGCCAGCCATGGTTGGACCATTTGCGGTGATTTGAAAGTTAGCTCCATGCTTCTTGTTCAACAAGGTGGATATAAAAGTTCCCATGATTCATTTATGGGTGGAACAGCCATGATAAGACTCAACATTGGGTGAAAACAAAATGGCCGAAAAGACAAAAGTTTGAGCCAGGCACCGAGAATGTGATTCGGAACAGCGCAGTTGAGCTGAACAATGACCCCTTTTGCATATAAAATTAGGTGTAATGAAGCAGTTTGATAAAACTGCTCCAAAAGAGAGGGAGAATGTTTCAAATATCTCTGCAAAAAGTTTCCATATTTATCCGAAGTCAAGTTAAAGAGGGAATCTTTGTTGGTCCAGATAATTTCCAAGCTTACGAAGGATAAATAATTTGAGACTACCATAGCAATATAACTAAAATAGGATTGATTGGGTTAAATTACATTTCGTTCATTTATATGTGGACTTTCCCCCGAAAATTCGGATAAGTCAGAGAACAGGGTGAACTGTACTACCAAGATTGTCAAAGATATGAAGCGAAAAAATGTCAATGAAAATAAGACAAAACATTCTCGGCGACTTCTGTGTGTGTGTGTGTGTTGGATGTGACCATGGGATAGGCCTGAGATTAAGCTTAAAAGAAGAACCTTTTGGGAACCTTATAATAAAGAGAGCTATTTCTTTCATTTGCAATATATTTGTAAAATGGCGTTATGTCAAAGTTGTGGTTTCGAACTACGATTAAAATGAAATCGAAAGCTATTTTAAACAAAATTGATGAAAGAACTAAATTGTGTGTGTTTGAATTAAGACCTGAATTTATAAATTTAATACTAATTATTGTGTTCTAAAGATTTTGCCATTTGTTATGAAATTTGTCAAGGCTGAATAATTGTGGAATTTATTTTTCATGGATGTAAAAATGACTTACCAGTTCTCGTACGAATGGTGCCAGAATGGATCCGATCCGCGCGAACATGGAACAAGATCCAAGGGCAACGTTTCGAACCACGGTGGGAAAGAGTTCAGTGGTATAGAGGTACAACAATCCAAAGGATCCCGTTACACAGAACTTGCCTAACATCGCGAAGCTCGTACCCAGCCACGGCAAATCTGCAACACAAAAGTATATAAAGAAAAACAAAATACGATGTTCATAAGGGTTTCACTCCCTGACAGATCGATATAATACGATATTTTAATTTAATAATAATAGAACATTAGGGCTCAGTAACAGAAAAATATCTTGATTTGATTTGAATAAAATGGGAGAAAGATATCAGAAAAGAGTTGAATATGAGAGAGAAGTTGATAAAAAGAGTTAAATAAAGTAGTTGAATAAAGAGTTGATACACAATGGTAAAGTATCGTGATTCAACAATACTGGTTTTGCTTAATAATATTTCTTTCATAATGCTTGAATAAATCTGTAAATATAAACGAAAAAATAAATTCGAAAATTATAAATACGACGCAGAGTTTCTTCGTAGTACTGATTTCTCATAGTTATGCTATGTTATGAACCACTTCATTAGAATATAAAATGACGCTTAGAAATATGATTTTGACATTGCTGCGTATTTTTCTTTTTGTCTCAACCACGCGTTTTTTGTATGCTTGCTCCTGAAAAGCTGTTAAATCTTGTGAATTGTTTCTACTTGGGAACACAAAGCAATAAATTATAGCAGAACTTGATTCAAGTTATCTGTAATTTTGTTAACACCTTAACAGGTTTGGCGTAAGCTATCTTCTTTTCTTCTTTCTATCTTTGATTTGTGCACATATTTTAATTCTTATAGTGAGATTATTAGTGATCGTGTGTGTTGTTTTTGAGAGATACAGTTTGTCCATGGTACTAAAATATTTCTCATCTTTAATTTTACTTGTGGAGTGAAGACTGGAATTTTTCATTGAAGGCAAGAATTTAGATTTTTAAAAATATTCGATAAAGAACAAGGATCGGCAAGCAATGTGCAATTTGTTGCTTGAGAAGAAAGGAAAATGGAAAGGTAATCCAAAAAAAGCCGATATTATCCCCATTGCAATGTAAGAGTATTATATCATGCTTCAACTTGTGTGTACATGCATAAATGCACATACACACAAAATCCTCATTCGTTTGAAAAAAAGTGCGAACATGAAATTCTTTTGTAAGTAGGAGAGAAATTCTTTTTAAGATGTATGAAACATGCTTCAAAGCATGCAGAGTGTACTAATAAAAAACAAACTGTAGAGAGGTTTTGACTCCACAATTATAAAATAAGAAATAGTGTGTAAATTTTAAAATTAAAATAAAATTCTTTCATTTTAGCATTCTATTTAGTATTAGGCTTAGCTATGTGCAATAAAAAATGATACTATTTTTGGAACATTTTGGGCAAAATAATTGACCACTTAAGGAGTTAAAGAAGAAAAATTCGACAACTTCCGCTTGTACTTTTTTACTCATCGCCGATTGGTAGATCGGCCAAAGAAAAAAAAAAATATTTACATTTGCGCATTTGGTTCGCTTATACACGTGCAATAAATTATGCTACCATAATCTCATTTGCTTAAGCACGAACAATTATGACCAAATACTTTGTTAACCTAATCCGTACATTTTCATGGTTCTATTTGGAGCACATTAAAATATTTTCTTCGAATATTAATTTTTGTGTTTTCTATATAATTGTTGAAGCTCAACTTCGCTATGAAACCATTGACAAAATATTAACAGCTCCTGTTTTTAATTAGATTCCTCATGATTAAAATTCCCAAATTTTAATTTGATACATTAATATACTTTTCGTCTTCCTTCCGCGATTCAGTTGACCGAGGTTCAAAATTACGAGGTCCATTGTGTGAGTGAATGAATATTTTACGTCGCACACTATTTAGTTACACGAGGGCTTTTGGTGACAGACCGCGTAATTTTGAAACCATGTTAAAGTGACGAGTACGACACCTAAGCTGGCACCCCCCTCTTAACTTCCAGACCACATCAACGGGCCGATGTCCGTCGCCGATAGCTCTCTCTCCCCAAGATACAGTAAAAAACTTAATTCAATGTTCTCGGAAATTTTATGGGGACATGCCTGAATTTGATGTTTTAAAGGAATGGATTAATTTAAAACTATAATCACACACACTTCAGTTTTTCCTAATCTATTCCCAATAAAAATAAATACATTTCAACCTGGATGACCTGGGCTTTTATTGTTCATATATATACATATGCAAAATTATAGTCCAAGGCGGTATATAGTTATAGTATAGTAATGGATTTTTTTAATATTTGTTAACACCTCAAAATTTGATTAATCCGCTCCCCTCCGATAGTTTCATGGTCTCTTTCTAAATCTTTAAGGAGTTTTCCACGGCCTTTTATAATTCCAACACATCATACCTTTTAATTTGTTGAAGGTTTCAAATTTTTTTTTTTCTTTGAAAACTTTATCTTGTTTTACATTTTCATTCATGAGGTCATACTTTCGTTTTGTCCATTAGAACACTATTGTGCTTTTCCTAAAAAGAGATTTTACATAGTATCTAATTTTTATTTTGTTCAAAAATTAAGCACTTGCTAGAAATTCTCTGGGAGCATAGTGAACAGAAATCTTAATAAAACGTCATGTCAAATATTCAAGCACTAACAGGCAAAAATTAATTCGAAAAAGTAAATTAGTTGTGTTAATCTCTTACAGCCGACGCAAATTATGAGAAAGTAGAAAAAAAAAAATCCGGTTGATATTTAGAAAGCCGGAGGAAAAACGGAAAGAACAAATTAGAAAAGTAAATGTTGCATTCTAACGATTCGGAAAACATTAACATGTATAGTACGTAAAGGGTGCAGAAATTTTTAATTTTTTTAGATGATTCCATATTTTAAAAGAAAAAAAAATCACTTAATCTTTCATTGCATGAGCTTTTCACTTTTTTTGAGAAAAAATCAGGGTTAGATAATTCCTGCTCAGATTAATGTTTTAAAAAAAATCCTAGTATATAAATATATAATTTCTCTTTAACGGTAATGCGCGAACACATATATACAATTACTTAATGTAAGCAGCCTTATTCAAATTATTCACCTGCGGGTACGAGAAGCATGGCGCCATAAGCCAATCCTAGAACGGCCATAAAAGAGACGATGTTGGTCTGCGGCCCCACTTTTTGATGCTGAAGAAGACGAGAGCACGGCAGGGCAACTCGACGATCCCCGCAATGAAAAAAATTCAGGTAAGGGTTCCCTGCTAAATCGTTGGTATTGTACGACAATCCGTAGTACAAGAACGCATTCACCATCCTATGAAGAAAAAGGTAAAAGTGACACGCAATTTTATTGCAATGTTATTCAGTTGTAAATATCTCAGGGAAAAATGAGAAAAAATTATTAATAGAATTTCCATTGGAACTTGTATTATGTTTTTTCTAGCGTGATAATAGCGTGTGCAAATTACATT
>BMAO01027878.1:0-21255 GCA_019973975.1 Trichonephila clavata
TTTGTGGGCCGCGAGTTTGACACCCCTGGTTTACGTGTTTTTTAGACTATAACCCCCTCCCTCGATAAGAGAGGTCAGTGTACTTATTTGAGTGAGTGATTTTGGGGTTTATTGGCGCAAGAGCTGATTTCGGCTATACTGCGCAAAACATTTGTTTTAATATCTGTGGTCTAGACGGGAAGAGAGAAAGAAAGAATGAATTGAATGACAAGAAAGAGGGCGAAAATAGAGAAGGATCACTAGGGTACACCGGGTTGAAGCCCATGTTTACCAAAGACAGTAAACCCCGTGGGAAAAGGAAAAGATCACTAGGCACCTCGGGATTGTGACACCCGTATCACCTAAAGAAGGTGAGCCCCCTGAGGGTACTTATAATATATATATATATATATTTTGCAGCATTATTGAACGTACTATTAAAGCTCGGCTTTTCTTAGTTTTATTTCATATTTTCAGCAATAAACAGAAAACAAAATTCATATTATCGATAAATTTAAATATGCATACATGTACATGTATTCTCAGAGAATATTCTTGATGCTATTTATTTATTTCCAACAAAATTTAATTAAAAAAAATTTACATGGATCAAGACACTTCCAGTGGCTTAGATTATAAGCTATCCGCTCGGCAGTTTTTTTAGTTCCGAGTCCTGATTTCACCAAATACCTGTCATGCAGAATAATAGAGAATGATGCAACCAAACGGAACTAATGTCATACAGACCGAAAGTTTGGAGCTAATTCCTATTTTCATCATTTGACAGTGGTTCAATAATGCAAACTCAATAGTTAAACACCTCAGAGCGAAGTTTATTTAAACTGAATTCAAGAGCCTTCTAATTCCCTAATCGAATACAATAATCTTTTCTTTTTAAATCAAATGTGTAGATGAGCACATAAGTAACCCAGATCTTTAGCGTTGGGTGAATGATTCGACTGAACAACACAGTCGGCGGTTATTACATATAATTCAGTCTTGTAACTGTTGCCAGCTGGAACGTCTTAAAGCATGGACCAACTGGGCCCGGACCTCTCTCATTCTCAACTCAGCCTTAATCAGATCATGATTCGAATAATTTTAACGGTCAAATGTTATTTTCGGTTGTGTTATCCGAAAAAACGGGCTAATTACGGACGATATGTCAACTGGCTACATTTGATGACCATGGCCCATGTGTAAGCCCAGGTTTACGACCTTACACCTTCAATACTCATTCAATTAAAAGGCGATAATCGGTCGTGAAGGTCTGTGCTATTTTAAGTCATGCACATTTATTTGCTTTGTGTTATTGTTTGGCAACGTATGCTATTACTGTTTTCTTTTGTAGATCATAGGTGGGGCCTACTTTTTGTAGGTCCCAGGCCTCTAGAAGTCTAAAGACGTCCTCTGATTGTCGACAGTTCGAAATTTAAAGTTTTTAGGAGAATATGAAGCCCAAGTGGCTGAGTGGTAGCGTACCGCGCTTCACGCCACAAGTGCGGGTTCAAAATACTAGGCTGCGGAAGGTCAACTCTGCCTTTCATCCCTGGAGTGGGTCAATAAATGAATATCAAGCATGCCTTGAGAACTAAACACTATGGGTTTCGCGTCACAATGACAATCCAATCGGAACATCTGCTCATGCACCTCAGCGACCAAGTCACGAAAACTGAATTAGGCACAGAAGGATTTGACCCTCATAGACTGTTGCGCCACCGAGTTTAATTTAGTTTAGATTTGGTTTAGGTTATATGCCGGGAATAACGTTTGTCAGTTAAAAATTTTTTGGATCATGATTGTTGCCGATATAATAATTAATGGACTGTATATTTTGACAAATTTAATGAGAGTAAGGATCCCAACCATATGGGATCGCTATACTTTTCGAGCTGAATACAAAAGGTTACAACAGTTGGCTCGAAGCAAAATCTATACAAGGAATTCTCGCCAACTGGCACCAACATGATCTTATGAAGGACAGTTCGAGAAGAGGCAAGGCCCTGGGCCCACTGGGTCCTTGATCACGACAAGGTAATGAATCTGAAATTTATTCTGACAATTCATAAAAAGGCTTTTGCATTTCGATTTTGAGATTCAGCTACTAAACTACTGTGTCCTTTGAAAAAATATATATAATACAGTTAACCAATAAAAAAATAGCTATATTGTAATATATATTTAAATGTAATATATATATATTACAGTGATTGAGTACATCGTGAAATTAGAAATTCACAAATAGATAACAGCTTGAAAAGTCATGAATGTAGCAAAAATTACATTCTAAAATTCGTAAAAAGGTATGGAAGTAGTGAATATAGCATTCTAAAATTTACGAAATGGCGTCTTGAAATTATAAAAAGGTCTTCAGAATTTAGGAATGAATATAGCAAATATATTAAAATGATTTTATGAAGATAGGCAATAGCTTTCAATGAATTAGGTGGTCGACGATAAATGCTAAAAAAGGGATAAAACACTCTAAAAAATTATGCAACATTCGAACAATATACGTAACTAATAAATTTATTAATATCTTTTCCTTTATATTTCCCTAAAGCTAATAAATATCGGTAAAAACAAAATAAATGCATGTCGAATTTCTCTTCCAATTTTCAAAATAATAATAAATAAATTTGTGTATAATAAATACATCGTATGTCACATAGATACTGTACCTGGACCAGTGCCAACTGTAGGTCTAGCCGAAATGTGATTAACACATCCACGAGTTCTCATGTCCCAAAATCGAATAGTTTTATCCTGAGAACTGCTCACAAACATCACACCACCCCAAGTATACAAGGATAATATCTGGCCTGAAAATTTATAAAGGAATATCAATGAGTTTAATCGTATTAAAATATCCAAAAACAAAATTAATTAAAATTACTTCATCTTTACATCATGAAGAATTTTCGTTAGTAATTAATGAAATGTATGCCAGCAGCTTAAATTTGATCACAACTTTATATTACAGATGGCTTAGTATTTATCATTATAAGCTGTCACTCTCTCACACACACTCTCTCACACTCACACACTCTCTCTCACACTCACACACTCTCTCACACTACACACTCTCTCTCACACTCACACACACTCTCTCACACTCACACTCACACACACTCTCTCACACACACACCTTCTCAACACACACACTCTCACACACACACTCTCACACACACACTCTCACCACCACCTCACACACACACTCTCACACACACACTCTCCCACACACACTCTCCCACACACTCTCCCACACACACTCTCCCACACACACTCTCCCACACACACTCTCAACACCACACTCTCACACAACACTCTCACACACACTCTCTCACACACACTCTCTCACACACGATTTCATGAGGTTATTCATGAATTTTAAACTTAAGTTATGCAAATAACACGTTATATCAGAAATACTAGCTGCATGGCCCGGCGTTGCACTGGCTCTTTCGTGTGTGTAAATTTTTGCCCATTTAAATTTCCCCTTCCCCTCTCGGTGTCAGCACTTCCTGGTGCATGTGTGATTTCTATATTAATGCCATTGAAATTCCCTTTTTCGAAATTTCTTCCACCTTTTTGCCCACTTGGACGGGTCTCTTTCCCCTCCGCTTAAAACGAAGTTGCACGGGCTTCTTCCGAGGGTATAACTATACACCACGCAAATTTTCCTTTTCTCTGTGGAGGCCAGCACTTTTGGATGCGTGTTTGTATGCGCGATGCGAGGTTTTTTTTACATTTATGTCATTTAAATTCCCAATTCCGAAATTTCTTCCACTTCTTTTCTTTGTCAGACTAGTTCCTTTTCCAGCCGTTCATCCCGGCATTCCACGGGCTTTTTCTGAGTGCAAACTGTTTTTCCCCAGGGATAAGATCTTTTTTCCAAATTTCTATTTTCAATTAGTTATTTACAAAGCTAATCTAGTTTAATTCACAAGAAAAAACAGAAAATGTACGAATTTATAACTAAATAATTAGTTTAGTAGTGAATAATAAAAAGCAATACTGCTTTAGATAAAATATTTAAAAAATATTAATTTATATCCATTTTTGTTAAATAATGAATCAAAAAATTCTTACGACTAGCCATTGAATGTTTGATTGTTTTAAATTTGTACTTAAACGTATCTATACATATGAGACTATTTTCTCACGAACCGCTGAGCGCAGAAATGCATCGGAGGCATCAAAAGATGGGAAATGATTCGAGGAATTCATTTTGCCTTTTTAAATTCCGTAATTACAATGGGTTAAAAATATTAATTAAAACGTCAAAAAGTACGAATGCGGGCCAAGTTTGGCTGAAAACCGGTTTTTGAAGCCAACTTTTTACGTCATAGTTAACACATTAAGATTGTTAGAACAATGCAGAATCATGTTTTTAATTGATATATTTTTAACCAATTGCAATATCGCAATTTAAAAGGCCTAAGCCAGAGATAACATGCGGCCCACCGGGCCTTTTTAAGTGGCCCGGTCATGGCCCATTGTACTGAGAAATTGATTTATGAAAATTTCGTGAGAAATTCCTAGTTAAAAAAAATCAAACATCAATTTTGCTTTTGGCTGTCGATGTATGGGTGTGAATTGATATATATATATTTTTTATTTGAGATAATAGACAACAGTGGAGTAGCGACCATTTTATAAGTGGAACTAATTTTTAGCTACCTTTCACATCCTTCAAGCGAAAATATTCGAAGAAAATAGATTGTTTCAAGACGATTGGGAAGTTGACTATTTTGTAGTGAAAAACAAGCATGGTTCAGTAATTTTCGATTTGTCACGGAAGTGAATTTAAAAATACCAATAAACCGGAATCTTTCAATGACACTCTTCCCTCGAAGATCCCTTTTAAGAGATGATAAATAGGCTTTCTTGAATAATCTTTACAACAGCAAAAAAGTGCTTTGTCTGTGGTAATTTCACAGCGGTGAAAAAGGTACCCTATGAAATTTGTTATATCATTGGTAATCATATGAAACCGTTTACTGATGCAGAAATTGTGAAAGAGCGATTCTTAAATGCTTACAATTTAGAAAAATTCAATAATAAAAATAAAATGTATAAAAAATACTTAAAAAAGGCAAATTAGAGTTTAATATTTTGATCAATTTTCACATTTTGAATTCTTTATGTTATCTTGGTCTTAAAGCATCCCCCCTCCCTCCATTAATCCTCGAGTTTCGGCCCGCGTGAAATAGCCATCCTATGTATGAGGCCCACGTAAAACAGCTAACATGTGTGTGACTCGGAAGAAAAAAAAAGGTTGAGTACCCTGGTCTAAATGGATTCCTCGGATCATTTCCCATCTTTTGGTACCGTCGACGCGTTTCTACGTGCAGCGGTTCGTGCGAAGATAGCCTCACATAGATAGATAGAGATAAGTTTGTTTACCTTCGAATTTTAATAGTATAGACAAATACTCACAATGTTCGAACCGTGATTTTAAAAAAGCGAATAAATAAATATTTTAAGTAAATGAGTCAGTTGTATTAGAATATACACATGAACTGTGTCATATGTATACAAATACAAATGTGTCATTCATTCTTTATTTTTTTTTGCCAAAAAAGATGCATTTAACTAATTTTTTATTTTGCAATAACATTCTTAAAATAATTTTATATACATATTTTAATTCAGGTGACACTAAACACCGAAAAAAATTGTTCATCTATACGCTTTTTTTAAAAACAGGGCTTAGAACGTAGTCGGATACCTTAATAGGTTAAGTTTCTTTCTCTATGCACCATAAAATGTGCGGTTAAAATATTAAATATAGTAATGAGTTAACAAAAAAGCTTCGTTAATTTCTTTTTACTAATCTCCTGAGAGGACTTCAAGCTTATTTATTTTTTTACCGATTAATTAGGAAAAAGCTATTCTCCGC
The DNA here is from genome assembly GCA_019973975.1 of Trichonephila clavata. Lineage (NCBI taxonomy): Eukaryota > Metazoa > Arthropoda > Arachnida > Araneae > Nephilidae > Trichonephila > Trichonephila clavata. The sequence continues at coordinate 5,885 of BMAO01027878.1, forward strand.
TCCATAAAATAAGTTTTAAAAATTGAACTTATTAATATATTCTGCAAAACTGAACTATCCAATTTTTTGAAAAGAAAAATGTATTTAAAATCAAGTATAAATTAGATCCTTTCAACACATTATTATAAGCTTCACTTGTATGTAACGGAATCTTTGAACTCCATTTTACCTACTTTAAAAGGTCAGATTAATTCAAAAATTTTGCTCACTTGTCCAGGGTGAGTAAGTGAATATTAACGTCGCCCTGTTCAGCTACGCGAGGGTTTTTGACGACGGATCTCGTAATTTTGAACCATGGTCAAGTCACAAGGACGACACCTGAGCTGGAACTCTCCCCTCTCTTAACTACCACAGCAACGAGAGGACGCTTGAGCTCTCGAAAGATTTAACGTGCATCGCTCCCCTACACGGCGGGTCTATAGTCGCTCAAACTCTTGACAAACCAGCCACGATCCGGTACCTTGACCACTAGGCTACCGCGGCCACTCACTTTTTCAGGACCGATGACAATACAATAATTTCACAATTTTGTTCCACTGTCCTGATCAGGATCATCAGGATTAACGATTTCCCATTTTCAGATCCCATCCCGCATTTGGCGACTATTTCCAGATTTGGCTACTCAAAGATTAAGTTACAACAAAGTTCGATTAACTATAAAAGGGTGTTTTTTACTTTTTTTAAACTATAATTTATTAATGATCCGAATCTATTTTTTCCACATTATTTCACCAGTAACCAGCAAGAAAAAATAAAGCCGTTTTTAAAATTCAAATTGCACATACTATTTTCCTTACTTTTTGTCAAAATTATATAATAAAGCATATAAAAAAATTCTCTGATAATTATTTTTTGCTACGAAAAATTCCATAAAATTTTTCTTTATTCAAGAAGATTTCGTGAATATTCATTCCATCCAAGAGATCATTCTTTCAAGTTCATAAGCAGATATCCTGTTTTGTGAATTCCGTCTTTTAACAAACAATGAGACGCTCTTAAATTGTTTACAGTTGAGATATGTGAAGCGTGTGCACCACAATCGATAGAACGATATCAGAGCTATCGTTGTTTGATCGATAGAAAATATCGACAAACAAACGCTTTGTTCGGAATAAACTCGTAGAATTCTAGTGGCACGAAAAAGGCAATGAACTTTTAACCTTGACATTTATATGGAAAATAAAATGACAGATTGTTCTACGATATATTGACGTTATATATCAGCTTATTTAAGTTATGCTGGGATTTGATATGTTATTTTATTGCCACACACAGGACATAAACGGATGATTGTATAACATATTTATTGCCGAAATCTATTTTGATAAAAATAAGGCGACAAATTTTCCCCCACGTGACTTGGACATACAACAAACCAGATAATACAAGATTTTTTTGCAGAAATATATCGTCACTGCGTCTTTTATACAGAGCAGAAAAAAATAAATAACGTCATATATAAAGGTTATAAGATAACGTCATATACAAAGCAAAAAATTCCTTAATTCAAGCAAACATATCTAAATTTTAGACTCTTTCGCCGCACACACGCGATCACTTCTGACCTACAGAATTTAGTTATTTTACTTTAACCCTTACAAAAGACCATGAGGTTGCTAAGAGTAAATATTAATATATAACTTTTCATTTTAATTTATTTATATACTAGCTGGTATACCCGTTCATCGCGCACGGGTGAATTGAAAAATTAAACAATACAGATTGAAGGATAAAGAAGTTTTTAATGATTTAATTTTACATGAATTGCAAATTAAACAAAAAAAAAATAGCTTTTTCGTATCATATGTGATAAATTTTAAGTTTATAAGTCTATTACCTGATAATAAGGATTTTTTAAAAAATAATAATACCTCCATAACTCCCTTGACGGTCGATTTCTGAAAACACCTTCCTAAGCTGATCTCTGCTCAGTAGAAGCAACATATTGTTACAAATTTTGTATAATAAATGCTCAAAATAGTGTAAATAATTTATATCTGGATGTGAAAAACGTTATTAATTTTTGTTATATTTATTTTAAGTTAAAATTATAATATTCGCAAGCAACCCCGTTCCTTACATTATAATGGCTAGTCAATGGAAACATAGCGAAATGTTGGCGATAGAGCCAAGTTGGCAAAATTTGTTGCGACCATGTTGGCAACTTGGCAATTGATTGAACGGTGAAGTCGATATATTGTAGCGCCACCTGGTGGGGAGCTGCAACAAAGAGGAAAGCGCAAAAAGCTTCCTTAGAAAAAAAATACATATACATTCTAATTTTCACGGTGTTGAAGTGAAGCGCGACCATACATACAAATATCCATTTTTGTATATATACAAATATAATACATTATTCTCTATTTGAATCGGATATTTTTCGCTATTTCATTGGTTTTAATTTTGGTTTTTGCGGAACCCTAATTTTTTTCATGATAAAAGTAGCCTAAGTTACTTTTCATAAGATCAGCTCTCGGTCAATGAAAGTCCCGTCAAAATCGGTCCAGCCGTTTCAGAGATTAGCCAAAACAAACAGACATACAAAAAACTTTTAAATGCATTTAGTAAAAAGCTGTTCGTTTGAAATTACAAAAAGACACTTCAATCTGATTTATTTGTATAGATAAAATAAAAATTATAAGGAAAATAATAACAATGTGTAGTGGTTTTGGAGTTTTTGGGAATAGAACAAAATTATTCACATTGAATTATTTGTCATTATCAGGCATTTGTTTACTGTACTTATTTCATTCCTTTACTTTTTTATTTGTTAAATATACTTTATTATCGACAAAATTATACTAACTGAATAACATAAAACATGAGGGAAAACACAAGAATATTATTACACGATACAATTAACTAAAATAAAAAAACAAGAATAAAGCCCGCAAATATTTTATCATTGGGCCAATTGATTTGACAGTTTTGTTTCTAAGCATTCCGGTTAACGTAATTGCGTTCAGTATACACTATCTTGACATTCTGTATTAAAAAAATGCAAATAAAGTTATATAATTAAATACAACAATAACCAATTTTAAAATGGAGGAAATGTTTCCCTAAATCGTGAAAGGGTTAATCCCGGCTTAAGCGATGCAGAATCGCCGTTCTTTGATACATTTCTCTTTGAGTGGGGGAAATTCATCACTTATAATTCAGAATAATCCATTTAACTAAGGTTTCCACACATGTTTTTGAGGACATGTACTATTTTGGTGATTATAAAATGCTATACATAATTATTAAATGTATCATTTTTCCTCTTAAATAAAGTTTTTTTTTTGACAAATTATTTTTGTTTCAAAAATATCTTTAAAAAGAAAAACTACATAAAGTACATTTTTTTTTTGTAGCTACACGCTTTGTCCTATAATTTTTAGTTTTTGGTATATACACATCGCAATCTGGGAATTATTGGATTAAATTGTACAACATAGGGTACATTTAATATAAAACACAAAGGAAACAAAAAAAATTTTAATCAACAGTTTCTCCGACGATTTATAAATACTCTGAGCAATTGTCGTAGCTAGTGGGCCCTGTATCAAAATGACTTAGAGGCCTTTTGGGCGGCCCCTTAACATTAAAATTTTTTTTGCTTAAATCTTTTGGGGCTCCTGAAGCTTGGAGGCCTCGTATCATTGATACGGAGGTAGCTACACCTCTGAATCTGAACCAAAAACAAATATATGGAGCGAACACTACACGAGCATATTTAATCATCGTTTCTTTACTACCTTAAAGCTATTCAAGCTGTTACGGTAACCTTACACAAATGTATTTATGAACAGTATGCTGTAGTATCAATAAGGTAGGTATACTGTATATATAAGTTATATATGTCTTGGATTTTTACCTGTATGTCCTGTAAGAGACTGGAAGGGCATGGCTGTCTCGCAATCTGTAATGTAAATTTTATTATCACCAGATCCACCACTGATAAGCAGATTGGATCGATTGCTGAGATCTTCCATGAAGCACATATCTCGAACGGTGCCACCATGCATTGTAAGGGGGTGGGCAATGTCTGAAAGAGTCAAATGACAATCATATTGTGTAACGAAACAATATGTAATTGATAAGACTTGGTGTTACACTAGAGCCAATACAACATGAAGCGAGATGAACACATTAACACAGTTAGAAAAATTACTTACCGTAAAATCCGGCGTATAACGCGTACCGCCGTAAAACGCGCACCTATACTTTCAAGCTGTAATGTTTAGTTTTTAGGTATATTCGCCGTATAACTCGCACCCCCTTTTTACGAAGAAACCTGAAATGTACGTGCGCAATGCGCTTATGTTTTGAAGTCATATATGCGAGGTATTACTTAAAACTTTACAAAAAAAATAGAATACTTTTAAAACTACAATCCTTTAAGTTCATAAGGAATTTCATTTCTTTTAAATAAACAGTATTTCGATCTAAGTAGAAGTCTAATTTTTTTTCTCTATGCTCATCTTCTCTTTATTTTTAAAGCTCTCATTTTCATACCCTGGGTATAACGCCACCCGTAAATTTCAATCTTATTTTTTGCGTTATACGCTGGATTTTACGATATGTATCAAAGGCAAAAATGCATTAAAATTGCTATGGTACAAATTAAAGTGTTTTCAAGAATCAATAGTTGAACCAGTGTACTGTCAAATTATTCTTTGAAACCTTGACAAGAACTGAAAACTGGATTATAGTAACTAATTATCGTCTTACTACATCGATTGTTTCGTTGTTTTTAGCGCGTTTTTCACGTAGTGGAACAAAAGCGCTATTAGGACGCCAATTTTGTCCATTAGGACGCCAATTAGGTTCCATATTTTGTCGTACCTTTTTCTCAGCCAATAAGCAACCAATTGACCTCGGGTTTTCGGCATTGGGTCGCATTTGTGCCCTAGATGAGCCGAATCCTATTTAAATTTTCCCATAGTTTTCCCGAATTTCGCTAGTTTATAACAAAATTTTCTCAAATTTTACCTAGTAAATTTATTGTTCGCAAAAAGTTTTTTTAAAAAAAATATTGTAAAATATACAACATGTGAAAAACGCGCTAAAATTACTTGGCCATGCCAATGATTGATATCTTGTTTTAAAATCATGTTACTAAAACTCTGTAATTTGAAAAATAATTTATTCTACTTTCTTTTAAAGATTAAAAAATTACTTGCATATATTGTAGTTTTTAATGGACTTTGACAAAATATTGTATCCGCAATTTTTGCGGGAAATTCTAATATACTTGCCAAAAAGGCACAAGAAACGACAGCTTAATATTTAAATACAAAACAGATAGAGAGTAACTTAAATTTATGAGATACGTGCAGACGAGAAGTATACAAAACATTAACGGTTTAATTTGAAAATACAAAGTTTTTCGACTCAGCATTTTTACTGATTTACTTCAAGTTGTTTAGCGTAGAACAAATTTTAGAAGAGAAAATGGAGTTGATGTGCTGGAGGAGACTACTTAGAACATTCCTAAAATTTTGTAAGTATAACTTTAAAAACCTAGGTGTATCTCAAAAATTTCAGAATGATCCTCGTAAGAGAAGAGAAGTTCGAATTTGCTTTTACCAAATAGCGTTCTGTGTGGTCCAAGTAATAATATTGGACTATGTAGTTAAATTAGGGGTAAAATCTCCAGGGGGACATTAAGCGCAGCTTTTTGAATGAATTTAAATTTCGTTCTAGGATATTCACCTTTTAATGAGCTATTTTTCAATCAGCAAAATTTTTATCTGATTCAAGATTCTTAATTAGTAGATTTCAAAGTGTTTATATACACTAGTTTTTTTATTGCTTGTACATAAATTCTACTTTTATTTGATTTGTTTGATTACCGTGCAGATTAACTTCCAAAACTGACCGATTTTTTGCCGTCTGAAGTTGATTATAAACCAAAGATTTTCTTAGAAAAACAAAAATTTCACTTAATATAACTTTTATTTTAAATGTTTTTAATTGTTCTTTCTACAATGCTGCAAGATCAAACTACAGTAAATTAGTTAAGACTTATCGAATTCTGAGTACCACAGCAGCATTTCTGCTTAGAAAAATTCAAACAACCATATACACTGAAATTCGTTGCTCATCATTGTTCATTTTTGTTTCTTAAGCGTTAATAAAATACTTCGAGCAACAGTATGCATGCGCTATGATCCATACTATATTATGCTTGTCATAACTATATATATACTAGCTGTACCCTGCCACGCGTTGCTGTGGCTCAGTCTGGTTAAATGGAAAAAAGAGAGCTGGTCCATCCAGCCAATTGTGAATCTTATATTGGGCATAATTTTCTCAATGGATAGTCTGGTTTAATTACAGAAATGGAGGTCTGAGAACTTAAAATTAATTTGAGTTTCAAAACATGAGGAAAAAGCGTACACAAACCAACATAACATTTTTATATATATAGTTTTGTTAAAAAATAATTTATATCAGAAAACCTAACCTGTGTATTTGAATGACATAAAAAATTGTTTATCGCGCGTTAGCTATCGGAATGTTGCCAAAACCACAAAACAAAATTTGAGTGACTGAAAGAATAATTTAAAAAAATGATATATTCGAAAATTAATCCTAATTACATATCAAAGAACAAAAAAATAGAAAAATATGACAACCAATAAACTTAAGTATAATAAAAATATGTAATAATTGGGAAAAAAATATGTGTAAAAGCTTAAATTTTCGCATTCAGAGCGAGTCGTGACATCGTATGACGTCATAACATCAAAAAATCACTTAAAAATTAAATTTAAAAAAATTTAGAGTGCATTTCGAAATAAAAAGTACATAAGAACCTGACCAGGGTCAAATGCAAAGTTGTGTCAAAATTTCAGATAAATCCATGCTGAACTTTTTGAGTTATGGAAGCGTACACAAACCAACATAACATTTTTATATATATAGATGAAGGTGGTCCCGAAAGTACCCGGCCTGACCGAGAGATGGCGGTAGTTGTTTGAAAAATATCACCGTTTTAGAAAGTACGCAATCTATAAAGCATATGTTTCAAGTTTGAAGACGCCATGTTGTTTAGTATATGTTTGAAAGCCATCAATAGAGAACGTTTTCAGTGAATTTGTGAAAAATGGAGAAAATTGGCCATTGTTATTGTGATACAATATTTTTATTTTTAAGGCCTCAGCCCAACCAACATAAAAGCTGAACTAGATTCTACTCTGGGGTGCGAGTCTGCTCCTTCCTTTACAACAGTAAAATATAGGATAGCAGAGTTTAAACGAGGCCGTACGAGCTGCCAAGATGAGCATGGCAATGCTCAATCAAATGAGCCGACGACTCCAGAAATGGTGAAGAAAATATACAAAGCGGTACTTGATGAGCATCGACTGGAAGTGCGCGAGCTAGCAGACATAGTAGGCATTCAAAAAGTGCGGTACATGGGATATTGTTTTGAAAATTTGGACATGAGAAAGCTGTGTGCAAAATGGGTGCCACGTTTGCTCATACTGGAGCAAGAACGGCGCCATGAAGATGTTTCAGTTGAGTGTTTAGCGAAATTTCACAGCAACAAAGCAGAACTTTTGCACCGCTTCATAACCATGGGTCCATCACTTCACACCCGAGACAAAAGAAAATCAAAACAATGGGATGAAAGGAGAGAACCGGTTTCAAAGAAGGTGAAGACCGTTCCATCTGCAGGCAAGGTCATGGCGTCGGTTTTTTGGGATGCTCCTGGAATAATTTTCATTGACTATCTTGAAAAAGGAAAAACTATCAACGGCGAGTATTGTGCAAACTTATTACAACGTTTGAGCGAAGAAATCAAGCAAAAACCGCTGCATTTGGGTAAGAAGAAAGTGTTTTATCAAAACAATACACCTGCTCACAAATCCGTTTTTACAATGGCCAAAATTAACGAATTAAAAGTTTGAATTACTACCTCATGCTACCCACCTATTTGCTAGATTTAGCCCCCTCGGATTATTTTCTATTCCCAAACTTGAAAAAATGGCTAAGTGGTCAGCGATTTCCCAACGATGAAGAAGTGATGTCGGCAGTTAATGGCTATTTTGAGGAGCAAGAAAGTTCTTCTTACAAAAAGGGTATCGAATTTATTGAACAGGGAAAGTGTATAGAAATAAAAAGAAGATCATGTTGGAAAAAAAATTGTTTTCCAAAGTTTGAGTTTTTTTTTGTTGAGCTGGGCACTTCAGAGCACACTCGTAAGTGATAAGCTACATAAACGCAAAAACTTAGTTTAGTTAGTTCTACAGTATAACACATCACTCAATAAGTCTCGGGCCTAACTAATAAAACAACTTTTAAGCAAAATTGAACTTTATTTATCAAGTTACTCACCTTCAAGAATGATACATTCAGCCCATCGCTCTTCAAATTTTTAAATACCTTTTTCGTAGAACGATTTGTCTTTGCTCTCAAAAAAGGCTTCAACTTCGGCAGTCACTTCTTCATTTGAGCCAAACCTCTTTCCTTGTAGCATTCTTATAAGGTCTGCAAAAAGCCAGTAAACCCCGTGGGCAAAATCTGGACTGTACGATGGGTGGGAAAAGTAATTCGAAGAGTATTGGTTTGCTTGAACAGTGTTTTCACCATCACAAAGCAGTGTTAAGACACGAAATTCTTTTCACATTCACAGTTTCTAAACAAACAAAACTTGCTTCACTAAAATCTCTAACTTTTCAACTAAACAAGGTATTATCACGAAATTTTGGAACGTGCCGTTTGAAAGTTAGTACTACTAGGTTAGACTAAATAAAGTTAGAAGGTAGCTCCATCTATATGTTACGCCCGGGACTTATTGAGTGATGTGTTATGTTAAGGTCTGTTTTTATATCAGTGATTTGTAAAATCACAAAAAAAGTTAAAATTGCGAGATGACGGGAAATAAAACAGGAAATAAGCTGCAATCGCGTGTGAATATTTACATGCAGACATTTCGTTCAAAAATATAGCGGCATCAATACATAAATACCGCGAGTTATTTTACATTGTTTACAATTTTGGTTCATGACTCCAAATGGGCTAACTAACCTTCAAGTTGGCAAGTGGAAGAATTAAACCTCATTAGCTTCACTGTCTTATCGTTGGAGCCTGTAGCCAGCAGATCTCCTGTAGCATTCCAGGCCATGCAATAAATGGAACCCTTGTGGTGTTTCTGTCTTTTGTACAGTACGGTAGGCTCCCGTGGTTCTTGGTCTGGCCTAGAGGAGAAAACAAATGTCATGAAAACTCACCCAAACTAAATTGACAACTAATTTTTTCGTCAAAGAAAATATAAAAAATGACATTTTCAGAATATTCTGCTTAAAAAAAAAAGCTTTTATAATAATATTTTGCTTGATATATATATATGACTTCTGTACAGAGCCTGAACTAAAAATTTTTGAAAAATTCACATTATTTACAGTGTTACTATATCAAATTGAAGTTATATCTCGTGCTTTTTTTGTAAAAATTTATTTACTCTGATATATTAAAGTATAAATCCATTCCTAAATTATATATTTCAAAAATCATAATTCAGGCTTTGTACAGAAGTTTTAGACATATATAGACAAACTATTATCATAGAAGCATTTTTCATAAAAGGAAAATGTTTTGTAAATGAATAATTTTCTTCAAATTGCATTTGAACATTTTCTTTATTGCAATAATATTCGTAAAATAATTTTATGTGTATATTCTAACGCAGCTGACATTAAATATCAAAAATATCATTCATTTATACGCCTTTAGGAAATTCCGGTGCCGAACGTAAGCAATTATCTTACGCAATTCTAAAAATACTACAATGTGCTACAAGAACGGTCGTTAGGGGATTCATCTCTCCCCCTTCCTCATAGACCAACAGATTTTAATTTTTACCATAAAGATTACCTTTTACAAGTTTTTAGAATGTAACCCCTATAAGAGGTCTGCGTACGCTATTGTAATAGTAAATTATATATATTTAATAAAAAGCAGCTTTTATTACGTTTTTTGCATAAGCAATAATTATCAAAAAGAATTTGCTCTTCATTAAAAAAAAGGTTAAATAAAGTTAGGCTTTAGAAAACCAAACATTTGAGAAATTTTTTTCTTTGTTTATCGAAAAATAAGGAAGAAAAAAATAAATTAAATAATTTAACTTCTCCCCCCAAAAATTATGTTCTAATCAATGTTTCTTAAATTCTTACGGAATAACACAAATAAATCGAATTCTGGCAACAATACCATAAAAATAAACTAGAGCATTTAAAAAAGTGGAATATCTTGTATTTCTACCTTTCTATCTTCCTTAATATCGATTCCTTACACCAATACGATAAATTAACAATCCAGTCGGTATACCTTGAACTTCTACTTTCTAATTTTATTTATAAATATTTGCCACCAGCTACAGGAAGAACCAATGTCAAACACTTTATTTAGCTGGTAAAAATACTCTACATTTACTGTATCACATTGCTGTCCGAGGCGATTTTTTTGAGGTCACCGTAATCTGGTTTAGCTTGTGGCTAAGCGTTTGGCACTTGTCGGCAATTTCAAGTCACTAAAAATCTTCGTTTTATGTACTGAATTTTATTATTTTTAAAGACGAGGAAAGTAATGTTGAGGATGATGACATCAAAGTAAATCCTAGGGCTATTTCAAGGGAAAGTAAACGTTATTTTTATATTGATTATAACATCCCTTCTTTTTATAGAACATGGATTTGGCGCCATTACATGTTGGAATGCAAGAGAAACTAGTGTTTCCATAAAGGGACATGAAACTTTCTATAAAATGATTCTGTTAAAGAAAGCACTGGATTTCAATCTCATTTTAAATAGAAGTATTTGCGTTAATTATTATCACAATTTCATATTCCTCAAGCAATATTTTAATTAATTTAAAATATCTGTTCAGTAATAATAGACAGGTGAACTTTAAAATGGAAAGAAAGTTAGAGCACTTAAATTTTGTACAAACAAATTGTACGCGAATTCCAAAGCTGAATTTTAGATAAATTTAAATATGGTGTGCATATTTTAAAATTTTAATACTCATAATTAAGTATCATCTTAAATTATAATAAATAAGTTTTTTGACATCTAAATCGTTGCTTTTTTCCTCTATCACAAACAAAATCAAATGGTTTTTTAAGGGAAAAAAATTTTATTTCTCTCTATTTTTAATATTTCTGTTAATCTTTATTTGTAATAAATGCCAAACGATACCATTTTCACTTTTGTCACGCGATTTCATTTTTATTAAAGTTTCAAAATTCAATAGCCTGCAAATAATGAAACAATTATATGTTTTTATCAGATTAATTCTGTGGGTTTTTTTTTTCAAACTTATTCTCTTTTTCTTTGCATACTTTCGTCCTTATGATTTTTTAAATTTGGATAATTAATTTTTAACATTTTGTTGTAGTATATGGAATATAGACAAAAATTACGATCTTTTTTGTTAACCGTAATAAAAACTTCAAGTCGTGATATTTTATTTAATAAGAAATGTCTTTAGATAATAGTTTCAATCGGATATTTTGATTTTACGTTTGGCATCTTGAGAATGAGCCTCATTTTAATTTTATGATGCTTTTTTTTTACAGCTATAATGGTTGAAATATTTTTAAGGTAAGCAAAAGTATGTTCAAATTTCGATGTCAAGGCAGTATTCAAGGCGTATTTCAAGATTTTTATAAAGTTTTATTTTTTTTATTACTTTTTATTTTAAATTCTGTTATGTTATTAAAACTTACTTTTCAAATTCCTTAATATTTTTATTTTAAATATTTAATTTAAATAATCCTGAAAATTCACATTCTTTTATTAAAATTTACATTTCATTATTTCTGGTGACTTGATAGTATTTGTAGTAAACTATAAAATAAGAAGCAATACACACAATACGTGTAAAATAGCATATTATATTTATTATTTTAAATATTCCTTAATTTTACTTATTTGCAACGTTAAGCCTAACTTCGCGAAACATTAAGTTCTATATGAGTAAGAAGAGTACAAGAAAAGATTACAAGATGAATAAATTACTCTTATATCCCTTTTCATTACTTAAAGTTCGATTATTATTCCATTTTATACTCATTGATTGATTTAGTAAAGTAACTTCTAACAACAGTTTCATAAACTTAACTATTATACTTTATTAAAATAACAATGAATAAACTAGAATAAATTCTTTTTCCACTATTCTTTTGACATAAATGGTGTTTTTCGCTTTGTTCTTGTTTTTGTCCGGCGCATCATAATAGGTTATTTTATTTCATTCGCGCGTCATAATAGATTTTATTTCATTAAATACGAGGAATGTAACTGAAACCTAAAGTAAGACTTCACTTTCTAGATCATCGAGAATTTGAATCTAATCTTTTCTCATAGAGGATTAATTTCTCAAAATTAGGTTATCACAGTATCGATGATTACTACTTTACGACATTTTACTCTCTATTATATTTTTAAATGAGATAAAATTATATTAAAACAATTGTAACACTTTAATAACACAATCGGCTTAAAATCAGATGATAAAAAGGAATATACAGTGGACCCCAAAAGTGTTCGTACACTTGCAATTTCCTATAAAATTTAATGTTTTCCGCTAATAAAAATTAATACATTGTAATTGCAGTTTTTTTATGATATCTGCAATTTTCTTAATAGAACGACATAGTTATTTTTAAAAAAATGATATAACTATTATTTTTAAAAATTAATAATCAAAAAGCCATTGAAAAATTCCGCCACAAAAGTCTTCGTACACCTAACAAAAAAAAATCTCAACTTAGCTTTAAATATTGTATTTATATCTTATTTTAGTACTTAGTAGGGTATCTTTTAGTGTCCACAATAACTTTTAAATGTTTTGGTACAGATTTAATCAGTTTTTTGTAATTTCTGCATTGGTTTTCCTCCATACTTCTCTTATTATTTTTTTACTTATTTATATGTTTTATATGTCATCTTTTTTTAAAAAATCAAATTCTCACCAAATATGTTCTACTTTGCTAAATAAACTGATTGAGGAGGCCTTTTCAGAATTTTAAACAGTTATAGAGACACCAGCGGCGTACATTAAGAGCAGAGCGCGTGGCGTCATTATCCTGTTAAGAAATGAAGTAGTCTCCTATATTCAAATTTTCGCTGTATAATTTAAAATTTCACTTTAAAATATTTAAATAGAGCTGATGATTCACAATACCATCAAAAAGTACAAAATTACCCAATTTTGAGGCCGATTTACACCTCTACGCAAAAACACTTCCATCTCCATGGTTCATTGATCCAATTTGATTCTTGGGATTAAGTTTCCGAAAATTCAAAATTGACAGCAAATTGATTGGGATGACAGAAAATTAAACATTTTTGGTTCTGATGGGCATATAATTGTTTGTAAATGAAAAAACGAGGAACTTAATCCCATGAGTTTATGTGGAACAAGAACTCCTCCACCTCCATGATTCAGCATGGAGGTAGAGAAGTTCTTGCATGGGGGTGTAAATCAACTTTAAAATTAGGTAATTTGGTTTTTTTTTTATGGTATTGTGAATCATAAGCTCTATTTAAATATTTTAGAGGAATTTTAAACTATCCGCCCAAAATTTCGATATTGGAGACCACTTCATTTTTTAACAAGATAATGACGCCAAGAGCACTGCTCTCAATGTAAGCCGCTGGTGTCCCTGTAACTGACCCCAAATTCTGAAAACACCTCCTCAATCAGTTTATTTAGCCCAGTAGAACATATTCGGTGAGAATTTTATTTAAAAAAAAGAAATATGATATATAAACACATAATGGGAAGTAAAAACAATAATAACAGAAGCATGGAGGAAAACCGATGCAAAAATCACAAAAAACTGATTAAATCTATACCAAGACATTTAAAAGTTATTCTGGACACTAAAAGTTATCCTACTAAGTACTAAAATATGAAAGAAATACAATATTTAAAGCTAAGTTGAGAGTTTTGTTAGGTGTACGAAGATTTTTGTAGCGTAATTTTTCAATAGCTTTTAATTATTTAATTTAAAAAAATAATAGTTATATCATTTTAAAAAAATAATCATGTCATTCTATTAAGAACAAGTTGCAGATACATTACAATATATTAGTTTTTATTAGTCGAAAACATTAAATTTTATAGGAAATTGCACACTTTTGGGAACCACTGTATATGAAAATGAAACTGTAAAATTATTGTAACTTTTTTCAACCAATGGGGCTAAATTCACGGCGGTCAAATAATTGCGATCACGTGTTCTTTATTGAATTCAAAACTGACATTACACTTATACTTTAGTTAAAATTTTTAATTTGATGCTTCTCTCTCTATAAGGATGATCAGACATTAAGGTTCTTCAAAAAATATTTTCCCAAAAATTATATATATTTTATACATAAAACTTGCACATTTATAACGATTGCTTTTTATTTCCCCACGTGCGTTACTATTGTTGATAAATATGTTCTTTTTAAAAGAAAGTTTCTGCAAAAAAATCAAGAATTGGCAACAGAGAAGTGCATGAGCTGATCGAGTGGAAACATTTATCTAGGGATGACGTCACATGAATTTAAGGTATCCGACTACTTGGAGCGACAACTTTTTTTATAGAAAAAAATGGAGATAGATTTTTTGTGGTTTTTAGAATTGTTTAGTACATTAAGAAAAATATGTTAAAATTAAGAAGAAAAAAAGAAATTATCACTAAAATGGGAAGAAATGGGTAAAATTTTACAAAAAATAACATAAAAGGGGCCCATTCTGTACCAAAAGTTTATGAACAAATTTATAGTTTTTCAATTGATGTGTTGCTACGTTATTCATCTTTGAAATGACCTTCAGGATAAGAAATATTTTAATTTTTACAAAAGTGAATGAATGAGTGAATATTAACGTCAAGCTGTTCAGCTACACGAGGGCTTTTGACGACGGTCCGCGTAATTTTGAACCATGGTCAAGTGACGCGGATGACACCTGAGCTGGCACCCTCTCTCCTAACTACCACACCAACGGGAGGACATTTGAGCTCTCGAGAGATTTAACGTGCATCGATCCCTACACGACGGGTCTTCAGTGGTACTGGGATCGAACTCATGACACGCTAGCCATGATCCGATGCCTAGACCACTTGGCTACCACCCGGCCACAATTTTTACAAAAATCAGAGCACTTTGTTTGTTTTTTTGAAATTGCTTTAAAAAAAAGATTGATTATATTAACATAAGGGACTGTAAATTCTGTAATTAAACAGTGATTGATAAATTTGAAGGTTATAAAACACTTCTGCTATTATACAGAACATGCACAAAAAATTTCAGTTCATTATTTTCAAAACTTTTTAGCAATAGTTGTCCCCGTTTGAGCATTTTCAGAAGAACCCATTTCGAGTG
>BMAO01027879.1:0-52671 GCA_019973975.1 Trichonephila clavata
TATTCTGTAAAATATTAATTCCACCTTCGTGATAGCAATAATTTAAACATATACTGAATTCTTTCATGTTGATGATGTCAAAGTAGAACAAAACATCGTAAAATAAAATGTAAAAGCCCTATAACAGCTTACAGACAACTATATTTCTGTATTATAACCATGTTTTTTTTTTCCGCCGACTCACCTGACTGTGACTCTGGTCAGCTTATGACTGCTGAACATTTGGACGTGTGCACCGCGCTAATCAATTTTAATTGTTTTGTCGAAAAATATTGGAAAGCACGTGCACTTATGGCATAGGTGCTATTTGTAGTGTATGGCATTTGTAAAATAAAATATTATAACTTTGTAGTTGAGAAACAACCATTTATTCGCTAACTACTGTGTAGTTAATAGTAATAATTAAACCCTGTTTTATATCTAACAAAGGAAGCCCAGTGGCTGCATGGTAGCGTATCGCGCTTCCACGCCACAGGTCTTGGGTTCAAACCCCGGGTTGAGCAAGGTCAACTCAGCCTTTCATCTTTTCAATGGTTCGATAAATGAGAACCAACTTGCTTGGGAACAAACACTGGAGGTTTCACGTCAGACTGACCACCTGACTGGAACATCTGCTCGTGCACCTCAATGCCCAAGGCCATGAAAACAGAGATAGGCACAGTAGACCTTGGCCCTCATGGGCTGTTGCGCCATTGAGTTTAGTTTACTTTATATCTAATGAATATACCCTATATTAAGTTTTGAAGAAAGCGATGATGGTTAAGCACCCTTTTTAGGAGTACAATGGCAAACTTTTGCAACGAAAAATGAGGACTTTTATGGCTTATGCACAATGAATGAGCATTTGTTTAAGTCACACTATAAAGCGATACGATGGGCCTCGTAATATTGAATCATGGTCAAGGGACAAAGATGGTATCTGAGCTGGCATCCCACTCCCCTAACCTCCACACCTCACCAATGAGGCATGTGCACAAATATAGCGTTAACGAAACCAATCTACTTGATGGAATTTGAACTGAAAGTTCACTAATTTGTGCACCGGTGGCAGAAATCTAGGCGTTGTCACGAGCCTTGTGACGCTAGATTTTCTTGATTTTTGCATGAAATATCAAGAGGGAAAAAAAAAAGAGATGTTAAAATTTTAGACTAGTAACCGCTCTGCAGTTTCTTTTACAAGAAATATATCAATACATTTTACCAGCCTATCAGCTTTCTCAGTAGCTATGGCAAAAGTTGTCTTTGCTAAAAACTGAATTGGGTGATTCTGTTAATTGTTAACAAACTGAGAACGGCAATTTTAACGGAGTCTGGAAATCCTCTTGTTAGTAGACGTTAGGTGCAATGGCGTAACGTACACCCCGCAGGGGGGGGGGCAGGGATTTTAGGTCTGACTGACGCTAAGTACGTATTTGTGCTTGGGACCCAAAACCTGACTTTGCAGGGGCTAATATTCTCCGTTACGCCACTGGTTAGGTAGTTATGGTCTTGAACTCGTGGCCATTATGGTTTCTATCGAAACAGTTATCAGTGTCACGGTGCCATTGATGACCCGCCTTGTAGAAGGACTGATGCACGCTTAGTTTGTTGAAGTTCGGAGTAGTGGCGTTGCTAGATATCCAAAGGCCCTGGTGCAAAAAAAAAAAAAAATGAGGGCTCCACAATAGCGCACGCAGGAATTTTTCAAGGGGGTGGGTCCAGAGTCGAAAGTCCACCAGTCTCGTATCATGCTCCAATACGCCGCCCAACATATTCATTTGATTTTGTCGATTTTCGGGAACAAAAACAGTAAAAAGTTAATTAATTAATGATTAATACTAATTATTAAATACATAATTAGCATTAATTAATGAAATTATTAATAATAACTACTTAATTAAATTTTACGTACTATATACATTGGATTATAATCAATCGGGGAAAAAAATAAAGGGCTATGGGGGGTGGTCGGTCCGGACCCGTGAACCACTGCGCCACTGGGCTCCGTCTTTGTTGGGTTTTACCCAGTAAAAAAGTAAAAAAATATGAATATTTTAAGTTTACAAAGCTACTTTATGACATCAGCTCTCTATCGTCCTCTGCAGAATATAATAAAGCAAAGCTACGCACTACCTACATGTATGTGTATGAGTTTTCTTGTGAGCTTTAGTGATCGCACAGGTTCTATTTGACATCACTGCACTCACGTAGACCACGTACTAGTAGAAGGCTGACTAAGAAATTTGACAATTTTGGGTAATTTTCATTAATATATTCTCTTTCTTGGGATTGTTGGCATTTAAACGCATCACACTGGGTTTCTTTTTTTATTCACAATTTTTGTTTTTGAATTTATGCAATACAATCCGAAAGGGCTCGAGTACTTACTGACGTTAAAAGGGAGGAGAAACGTAAACGCAATGCTATGCTACAAAACATCGTTGGGAAAAAAACCCTGGCTATTTATTTATTTATTCGGGAGGATCGAACTCCCCAGAGGCTTTAGAGTTACAGATTGGTCCAACAGACATAGACAGGAAATGATACAAAAAATATACATGAACAAGAAATTACACAATACAATATATTATTATAATTATTTAAAAAAAAACACCTCAGTAAAAGAGCAGAGGAGGGGGTGGAGACAAAATTATACCAGTCTATTGCAGATATGGATAGATTGTGAAACAGGAAACTAGCTTATGAATCATATTGCCATTAAAAAATAGAATCTAACTAGGAAGGAATTGCTTCCTGTGTGTAGGTTTTTTAAGATGCAATAAAATAAGCATGGTAAAATTTTCATTGTGTTTACTTCCAAGTGACAGTTTATAAAAATATGAAAATAATATAAACTTTTCAATAAGCTAAGTTTTCAACACTATGCAAATAAGGGAAAGAATTTAAGGGAATTTCCTACAAGTTCGAAATTATTCACCGAAGTTGCCTTGATTATAGTTGTATTGCAACCTTTTACATTATATCTTAAATGTGGGAGAAATTATCGCAAATTCAACCTGCTTGGGGATCAGGGTCCAAAAGGCACCCCTGAGCTCGAAGACCCCAGTGCACGGCGCTGCCTAGCCCATTGGTAGGTACGCCACTTGTTCAGAGTCGTCATTTTGACTTGATCCGGAAGTCTGAAGACGGGCGCCTACTCAGGTGTCGTCCTCGTCACATGATCGTAGTTTAAATGCGAGTTCCGTCGCCAACACCCTTCGCAAATGAAAATTAAAACAAACAAGCAACGTTCATTATAAATCATTTCTAGGATTGTAAAATATCTATTTAGACACCTTCCTTGTGTGTGTGTCGATTGCATGTTCTACTTCATATATTCTTAATGTATTTTCTGAATTCAAATCAAACTAAATTTTATCGGTTCGCTGTCCCGTTTCCGTCATTTAGTTACTTGTATATGTCAAATTTGAAACCATTGCATTTTATTGGTCATTATTATGTTTAAAAAGAAAATGCGGAATATTTTGATGTCGGGTTTTTTAATGTTTCTTTGCTTATTGATAGAACGCGGCTTCGATAATTTTACCAGTGTTATCATTCAAAGGTAAAATAAATATTATGAGCTGATATGATTCAACCGAACGTATTTGTACAGTTGATACCAATAGAAATTGCTTTTCAAAATAAATATAGACCACAGAAAAAGACATTCGCAAGAAACGTCACTCCCTTAAATTATTTACGTCAAATAGCTTGGGTTAGTCATGTGATATATTTTTTATTTTCTTTGACGGATTTATCGAAGTTTTCCCTGGATGATTTCTCATTTTTTTTAACACGCTTTTATAAGTTTCACTTGCATGTAACGGAATCTTGGAACTCGATTTTCACCCGATGACAATACAATAATTTCATAATTTTGTTCCATTGTCCCTTTCAGGATCGTCAGGAATAAGGATAATCAGATTTGGCGCCAATTCCATATACCACATCCAGATTTGGCAACTAATCTCATATATCATTTTTAGATTTGGCGACTAATTGCATAAACCATTTTCAGATAGGCGACGAATCTCATGTATCATTTCCAGATTTGGCGACTAAAAGATTAAAGTGCAACCCCAAAAACGAATTCACTTGTGGTTAGCAGGGAAAAAAAAACAAAAGTGTTCTCTCTCTTTATGTGAGAAAGGGGTGTGTATGTGATAACAATTTCTTACCATAATATAAACAACTGTCTAGTTTTTATGAAAATGGAAATAAAAAAAAAAGACTCGTGCATACTGAAAAAAATTATTTATGTTTTAACTGCTAAATATTTTTTTATTTTTATAAAGCAAAACGTTTAGAAGTTATGATACGAATTAACATTATAGAAATACGTTTAAAAGGTGATAATACGATTGACAATGTCTGTTCGGGTGGAATTTTGAAAATGATTTTAAACTGTGTCTTTCCGATGAGCTAGAGACTTGAAATTTGGACCATAGCTCAGAAGTGGATGACAATGCATGAAAATGTGAAAGAAATGGGGAAAAAGCAAAAAGAGGAATTTTATACTTTTTAGTCCGTTATAAAAACATGGTACATTAAATTTTTTTTGAATTCGAACTTTTTTTTCCTCAACACACTATTATTAGTTTGATCTGTATCTATAGAGACGAAATCTTTGAAATATAACGATACGGGGCTCAACCGAGGTCCCGTAAATGGAGAGAATAAATTCCCTTCAGACCCATTAATTAATAACCATTAAAGAATCCCAGCAGCCGCGTAATTCCAGCTCCAAATATCAAACTCAAGGATAAATTCAACATTGAATAAATGATAGTTTAAAAAACAAAACAAAAAACACGCTTTTTTTGTAGATCGAACTAAAAAATGAAAAATAAATTATAGTTTAAAAAAAAACCTAAAGAACAAGCTTTTATACTAAATCGAACTAAAAAGTAAAAAAATAATTCTTAATATAAGAATAAAATGATGAACAAGAAAATTAATACACAGGAGATTTTAAAGCACTCGTCGTGAAAATTAACTTTTGCTCTACTAAAAATGTTCCAGTTGATTTAGATTATCTATATTTAGTGAGCCATTGTGATCTTTTTTTCTTTTTCTGTACGTTATGTTTGTAAAATCAATATTTTATATAATGTTATTTTAATAAACGCAACAGTTTTAAAATTGATGGACAAAACAGTTTTGACGTATCGTAAACGATCTTAAAGGATTTTGATTTTAAAGTGTGCTGAATTAGAAAAACTTGGATTATGCTTATGTTTTCAAATCATATTTTCATGATCTCAACACTGTTTTGTCTATTTAAAACGCCATTCTACTAGCTGGGTTAAATTTGTGAGTGTCTGATAGCGGTCGGTTCCTGCTTACATTTTCTGAAACCCCTTGTCTACCTGTAACCCCGGCTAGGTGTGTGGGAGAAACTGAATGATTCACAGACATGATTTCAATCTAATCAATTTATTATTTCCAAATATCAATCAGACACAATAAAAATCAATTTAAAGTAGGTGATTAAACAGTAGAGCGCGAAGGGAGATTTTATAACACGGGGATACTATTACAGACCCTCAATTGAATCTAAGCCAGCTTAAATACGCTCAAATATAACTACGTCGCACACTAATAAGCTAACTTCTACTTAATCAATCTCACAATGCCAGTACTTTTTATGTATCGGATCTTACACCGGAAACTTGCAGGTGACCTCTTCGGCTTGATCAATGTCGTTGGATCCACGCTCTGTAATCTTTTTCCTGGACCACTCCAAGACCTCTAACTAATTCCACTCTCTTTCAATCTTCAACTAACAGCTAACGCGCAGACTCTATGTTAACTCCTATTTGTGCCAACTCCAACATGTCAACTCACAAACTCGCGAAAACAGAATTTATATAATATACTTCATTTACATAATCTCGCTTCCTTACTCGGTGAAAGTTGGTTGAAATAAATATTTTCCTTAAAGAATCATAAAGGGATTAGTAGAGCCGCTTATAGATCCGTCACAAGTGTAATCGTATTTTTAGGGAGTTTTTAATTATACCAAATGCAGACAAATATAAGTATTATGTGATATGTAAGGAAGGTGTATTTTGTAAAAATAATAAATAATGGTTTTATCTGTATCTTTTCCCTTGCATTTTCAAAAAAATTGTGGTGCTTATTTAAGGCTCTCTTCGTCTAATGTAAAAGAATAGGATCCGAATTCGGAATATTTTTTCAGATATAAAAGTACTCAAACATTAGTATTATATTCTGACTTCGCTATCCTGTAGAGCAGCGCCTCTTAAACTGTGGTCCGCGGACCCCTGGGGTCCACAGCGTCTCTCTAGGGGGTCAGTGGAGTCTCTCATGTAACGTTGAGATTTCTCTCTTTTACCGACTCTCGTAGAAAGGCCTTGTGGAAAAATTGAAAGATGTGCCATACTAGACTAGATTACTAAATATTCCCCAATGAAAAACTATTAGAACTTGTATTTTAATCAAGAATATTAATTCGGGGGGGGGGAGATGTTCTAGATCTTGGAGGTCTGCGATGTCACTCTGATACGTAATGTTGGGCCACGACGATCGAAAGTTTAAGAACCACTGCTGCAGAGAATCACTTATTTTATCATACTCCTCATTTTTATCCTAGTTGACAATTCTTTTTCTTTTATAAAATGTGCTTCGCATTTTTTCTCCTATACCGTAATGCTAAATGAGCTATCCCTTTACATGTTAAAAGGAAAAAAAAAACTAATTATTTATGAAATATTTTAAAATTTTTAAAACACTTAATAAAATCAAGAGCATGAGTTAGAACAGCGATACTCAACTTGCTTGCCGCGGGTAACCCATCGGACCTTTTTGAGTGGCCCGGTCATGGCCCATTGCACTAAAAAAATTAAATTATTTAAGAAAAATACTAGAACTATAGTAAGAAATTATAACAATTGATATCGAGCATCCCACGTTTTTACGACAATGACATTAATTTTCTCGTTAATCATTTTATTCGTATATTAAGAATTGTTCTTTTCTTTTTAGTTCGATTCACTATAAAAGCGTGTTTTTTAGTTATTTTAAACTATCATTTATTTTCCTTTAAGTACGTTTTTTTTTATATGGGTGCTGCAGTTTTGTTCAAACATGGTATTAATATGGAATTGTCTAGAAATTCATCCGCATTTTTTTTCCTGATGATAAAATGTAGTGTTGTTTATTATTTTTTCTTTTTTGGATAAACTATGGGAAACTCTTTCCATGAATTTTATTGAAATCACATTTACTCACTAAATATTTTTGACGAATTTTGGAATGTCATTACGCATATTTGTAAATTTTCATTTATTAACTCTAACAAAATATGCGTAGAATTTATATTCACTCAACCTAGCAATCTTTAAGCAATAAAACTTATTTTATGGACTTTCATAACGTAGATTAACAATCTTCAGTGCTCTTTGGAAGAGCTATGCCTCTATTGATTACCAATAATATATTTGCGTAAGGCGTAATCTTCTTTAGACAATCTCGTTTATTAAATTTTAAACATCTATAATCAGCATACATTTATCGTAACTTCAGTAAACTATTCGTTATATTTACTAACTGAATACTGAGTTCTGATGGTAATGTTACAATGTTATCAATAAATATATTTAGAGGTTAGTATAAACCTTATTTACAATCTACTCTACCTACAAACTCTATGATTTCCTCTAAAAATCAATTTCTTCCCCATCCAAGTATGAACTATGAGATTTTCCTTGCTTAGTGTATCACACAAACCGTTTAGCTCGAATAAAATTTTTTCAAAGATTCAAATTTTATTTTTGTTAAAATTTATATTTAATTACTAATTATTTTTAACGAAAAATTCAACAATAAAAATTAATTTATGCAATATAAAAAAATTACTATTCTATAAATAAATAATTAGAATTGGTTAGTAAATATCTCTACATGAGGCAGTTTGTTTCTTAAAACTACCAATTTCCATCCTTTAGCAGTGTTTTTAATTATCTTGGAACTATGTTAAAGAGACATATTCAGTCATTGTCGAATTAGGGGTTTTAATCTTTGAGTTAATTCATTCACCTAAAAGAAGGGAGAGGGAAGGGGGGGGGGAGTAGCAACTAATGTCAACACTTATCAAAGATAAAACTATAAAAGCAGAACATCATTTTGAAAAAAAAAATAACTGAGAATAATTTTCTTTCTCTATGTAAAGAAAAATGTTTTTCATCGTGTAATTAATTTACATGTTACCGTTAAAGTGTATAATCCGTTATTTCATGGGATAACTAGATATTTTATAAAATAATTATATAAGTCAGTTAAAGTAAAACAAGATATCAATTATTGGCATGGCCAAGTAATTTTAGCGCGTTTTTCACATGTTGTATTTTTCAATAATGCAACTAATGAACTTTTTACTAACAGAAAGTAGTATTGTACTTAATTAAAAAAATTTAAAAGTTATTAAATTTAAATATGATTCGGCTCATCTAGGGCACAAATGCGACCAAATGCCGAAAACCCGAGGTCAATCGGTTGCTTATTGGCTGAGAAAAAGGTACGACAAAATATGGAACGAAGACGAAATTTGCGTCCTAATAGCGCTTTTGTTCCACTACGTGAAAAACGCGCTAAAAATTATTGAATTCTACAATTTAACTAGGTATTCTATAGAATAACGATTACTTGATCGTTAAAATATGAAATACGGCACTCGATAGTTCTTCGAAAAGGATCTAGCTACTTTAGGGAGGATTTTTCCGATTGGGGAACTAGAGATGGCCGAATAAAACAGTTGTACTCTAGATATCAGTCCAGTATATGTCAGCGAGAATTAATTTCCATTGAAGAAGTTCCAAATATTGACACAACGCTTCGATCTGTTGCAACAGCTCAAAGTTACGGTACTGGACAAGTGTAAAAAAAATGTGTAATGGAAAAAAGTGGGCTTGTTTCAAAAATAATAAGCAATCCAGTCCAAAGTGTCCTCACAGCAATCCTTGCTCTAATTTAGTAATGAAAAGTAAAATAAAGGTATCTCATAAAATTTAAATTAATATTCTCTTACATTTTTGTTTTAAAAAGCTTACACAATGTTTTTTTTTTACGAAGCAACAGTTTTTCTTCCCAATACGTATATTTGTTGATAATATTTAAATATAACATATTTTTGCAACATATTCTTTTCCCCTTTCTGTTTAACTAACGTTAGCAATATGAGCAATAATAAATTATATAATCTGTGCTTTCCATTATTATTTATCAATAATTCATCCACAAAAGAGACAAAATGTATTTTTCGGGAGATTTTAGCTATTTATGATCAATTAATTTATAAAATATCTTTGAAATTGTTTACTTTTCACTTTTTAACAGTCTATCCTTAGTTATTTCATAGAATAACTAGGTAAAGTATGAAAATTTTCATCTATTATATACTTTAACTGACTTGTCTAGTTATTTCATGAAATACCTAGTTATTCTATGAAACAACTGAATTATACACACTTTAACGGTAATATATGCATAACCACAGTTTAGAAAAATTTACATTTGTTATGATGGTAAGGCTTTGCATGAACGTGAAAAAATATTTAAAGTTTAAGATGTGTTGCAAATTTTACAGCCAATTATGAACAAAAATCCATATGCTAAATAATACAGAACTTTTTTATGAAATTCAAAATAAAAAATAAGATCACAAGAATATCGTCTGTGTTTTTTATACCTGCCCTAAAAATCATCCTACAGTTTATCGTCATGCAACGAATTAGCTGCTATCATTTCGACAAAAGACGGTTCTATAGATAGAACGGTTGATACTAAAGTTTATCCAAAGAGTGAACACGACTATTTGTGAATTTTAAATGGCCTCATGCAGATCCGTTGCTATTCCTACTGAAACGTACGCAATTCCGTGTAAGATTGCATTTGGCATGACTATTAATAAATCATAAGGGTAGAATTTTGAAAAAATCGGCTAATGTGTAACATCGATGGAAACAATATTTACTCATGGACAATTGTATGTGATTCTAACAAGACGCAGAAGCCAAGACGGAATAAAAATTTGGTGCCATTTATTATAAGGAACTTTGTTTTTGAAGAGGCACTAAATTGAAGCACAAATTAACCCTTTAATCTACCGCATTATGATTCACTCCAGTTTTTTTCATGCAATATATTTTTTTTTAATCACTACATTGAAAATTAAGGGATATACATAAACAAAATACTCAACTTTGGGAAATTTAATCCGTTAGAGCTAATTAATTAAAGATAATCAACTGTAAAATTAATTATATACTCTGTTCACTTAAAATAAATAATCAAATCGTTTTCTAAGGTCTTCATTAACATATAAAAAAAATAAGACGCTTACCTTTTGACATTACCTACTTTTTCGGAACAAAAAGTGACAATCTTCGCAATCCGATCAAAATGTCTGCTGAAAACGCAATTTCTGCTATAAAACTATTCGCCTTCCCCGCTAAAATACTCATCATAGAACCCGTGCTGCCATATATCTTAGAAGAGGGCATTTAAATGAATATTCCTGCTAAGAGAATATCGTCAGAGTTTCGTAAAAATGGTTATTCTATGTAATTTTAAAGTGGGTGGTACTTATAAGTACCGTCGGTAGATAAAGGGTTAAGATGTAGAGATGATGACTTGAAATTTATTTTTTCCTGCGTATAACATATTGAAAAAAAATGGAACTACAATAATACACGTAAATTATAGTTTTACAACTTGAGCATTGAGTATAAACAGTTGCATACAACAACTAGGGGGGGGGACCCCTAGTTATACTAAGCAAAAGATTTTAAAAATAAAAAATTCGCAACCGTACATGAATGACTTTGTTAATTATTATTTCAATTGCGACGTTTCTCAATTATAATGGGAAACGTATTGATTTCTTTAATATTAAATGAAAATTTAGGATTAAAGTTCACGAATTACAGCAAATCAAATCCGTAGGTTGAAGTACTAGTATATTTAAAATGAGTCTCAACAAAGTCATATTTATTACTCCGTTAAAACATTTCAAGGTTTAATTAATATCCCGTAGCCAAAGTCCAACATTTTTAATATAGTATTATATATGTTACCATATTCAAATGTATAATTCAGTTGTTTCATAGAATATCCAGGAATTTTATGAAATAACTGACGAAATCATTTGAAATGTGTAGCTGATTAATAATTCTACATTTTCTGTAGTTATTTTGTGAAATAACTGTTCAATAAAAATTAACTAATGTAGATATCCTTAGTGTGTGATGTAAAAATTTTACATGAATTATAATGACTGTTGTCTTATAAATAAACGAATGTTATATTTTCGGATTCTTATTTTTTATAATTACTGGGGGGCCTGTTCGCCTAACGGCGGACCAACCCCCATTGTACAAATTATACAACTATTCATACTCGTCGCTCAAATTGTAAAACTGAAATTTATATGTTCTCCTGGCGATACAGCCAAGCTGGCACTATTTTTGGAGACCAAATTTGGCGACCATGAGGATGCTTCTGGAAATTACTAAAGAAATCTATAACATCTCGGTCTATGACGTACGCGGATTTTTCGAGGAAGCACTGGAAGGTTTGAAGGGGGGGGGCCTAAGCAAATTGTTTTCTTGGCGCTCCTCACCAGTTAAATTAAACTTTTTACAACTCATTTTTCTAACTATGCCTTATGCAAAAAAAAAAAAAAAAAACATTTATTACAGCATCACGAAAAACTTTTTAAAAATATGTATAATTAATTAAGCTGCAAGAATTTTATTCAAAGCGTGGAATCCAATTAATTTTTTGTTCTTTTACTTAGTGCTAACTCAATCTCTTAATCTCCGCGGACCGGTCAATGTTTTATAATTTTACCGCGGCTCGAAGGAAGCGGCGGGGGGGGGGTCGATTGCTTATATTTTAAGATTTTTTTTTGATTAAATAGTTTTAATTTAATTTTTTTGAACATGCTTTCAGAATAAAATACGATGTACATAAAAAAAATAATATAAAGGGATTTCTATGAAAAGTTGCACAAACCCGAGAGAAATGCACCCTGGTAAATAAAATGGAAATAATTTATGTTTCTTGTGCGGCCCGGTACTATTTGATCCACATACCAGAAAACAGTCCGCTGCCCGGGGGTTGGGGACCCGTGGCTTAACTGACATGGTTAAAAAAGGACGACAGAGGACTATGTTGATATCTGGAAATATTTTCTCGTGAAAAGTTAAAATGTTAGAAATTAGAACAATAATGAATAAGTTATGGAAAGCATATGCTCTAGTAATTATTTTTAGGCGAAAATTTAACGTGAAGAAACATGTGTATTTTTGTAATAATTTAAATAAACAGATGGCAAGCTTTATGTTGTGTGGTCATGAAGAATGCAATCATTCATGGTACTGAAGGAATGTTACACTTTAAACAACTGACACTGTAAAAATAATTATCTTGCAACTTTTGTTAGCATAATGTGCTAACTACATATCTATAAAAATATATTTTGATGAGAACTATATAGATATCTTAATTTACCGTAAAATTCGGCGTATAACCTGTACTTTCAAACTGCAATTTTTTATTTTTAGGTATATTCGCCGTATAGCGCGCACTCCCTTTTTTAATTCTTACTATTAGTTCACTCTCTCCCAATATATATCTTGTTCAAATTTTCAATCGTTAATAAAATACTTTCTATTCATCCATTCACACAAGTTCAAATACATTTTTCAAAACTTGTAGTAGATGACACTTGATATTAATACAGTTTTTTTTTCAAATATTAATTCATTAATTAAATTAAAAAATGAAAAAAAATATCAAATATAATAGTCCAACAGCATATATGGAAAGGAAATTCGTTCGTTGTGGTCCTGTAGCGCAATGGATAGCACGTTGGACTTCTTATCCAAAGGTCGTGGGTTTGAATCCCACCTGCAATGGCCTAATTCCTAAGAATGTGATTTCATTTTTACTATACTATTTTATTAGAATAATTAAATTTAGTTAATGAATAAAAGTAACAAACACAAAAGTAGTCCTACACCATTATATAGAAAGGAAAATGGTTCTTTTTTTTTTTGCAAGAAAAATTGCTTTCTATTTTGTTACTCAATGTTCGTATTCTGTCATATATATATATATATACATATTTATGTTAATTGTAACTATTTAATAAAAAGTAACCAAAATAAACTTTTCTTTGTTGACCTAAGTAGGAATTGACTTAAATTTTTTGTTCTTATATTACTTATTTACGTAGAAGCCTGAAATGTATGTACGTACGCAATGCTCTTATGTTTTGCAGTCATTTATTCGAGGTATTATTACAAGCTTTAGGAAAAAAAACAGTATATACTTTTAGAACTAAAACCTTTTAACTTCATAAGGAATGTAATTTCCTTTAAAAGACAGTATTTCAATCTATGTAGAAGTCTAATTCTTTTTCTTTGCTCATCTTTTTTTATTTTTAAAGCTCTCATTTTTATACTCTGCGTATTACGCGCGCCCGTAAATTTCGGTGTTATTTTTTGTATTAAAAGTACGCGTTGTACGCCGGATTTTACGGTATATATAGTAGATTTTAGGTATGTATGGTAGTAAGGATTAAGAGAACCGAGAATAATTTAAAATTTTAACACTTTTATGAGGTCACCATTTTTATTTCGTGACTTTTATATATTTCTTCTAGGGCTGCTTTATTGTATGTTTCGAGTCTAAAGAATTTTAATATCTCAGAAAATTATTTAATCTTTCTTTCCATTCCATGAAAATCATTACTAATATTAAATTTACGTAAGTACTGAACATGTTTTATGTTCAGTGTTTTTTTATCAAAGTTCAGAATTTCTCTTTCAGTTCTAAGTAGATTTTATATTATGTTTAATGTATATTTGTAAATTGGTTTTTGATACTTTATAAGGAGAAATTTAGTTCTTATACAATGTCGTGTATTTCAGCTAAGTTATATAAGCAGCAAAAGATTTAACAAAAATAAAAAAGAACCTTCTTTTTTTGTCAAATATTAATTTGTTTGGGTTAAAATACTTTGATGCCTGTTACGGGGTTGTAGAATAATTGTGTGAAGCTAATAATTTATTCATGTAATCTCAAATATTCTAAAAGGAATTTGACAGTATTGTTCTTAAAAATGCAGAAATAAAACATTTCATCATTTTTGTGAGCATTTTAAATTAATTTTTTTCTTGTTATCATCAAATGAATTTAAGAAGATTTAATTTTAAAAGTGTTATAGTTTATTGATGAACCATAAGTAATATTTTAATGACTAAAGATCTGTACTTAAAAGTAAAAACACTTTCACACTGATCGTGCTCTCTGCTTTAATTAATAGGATTTTAAAAAATTTTTAAATTTTATTTTCTGGCATAGACGCATTAAATTTATTCTAAAAAAATGCTTCTACAAAAAAATTACAATTTAAATAATAAAAGTAAAAGCAATGAACATTTTTATATCTGCGTAAGATCATCATCATTATTATTATTTTTAGGAAAAAAATGGTTAAATTTTTTAAAAAAATCTTTATTTCTTGAGTTTATTTGTGAAAAATAATCTTAACGACAGAAAAATGCCTCAATTTTTATGAAAATATTTGATATATTGTAACTAATACATTTGTTTAAAATATAGCGTTTTTAAAATTTCTAAATGTCTTATAAATAATTAATTTTTCCTTTTAACATGTAAAGAGATAGCTGATTTAGCATTAAGATATAGGGGAAAGAAATGCGAAACACATTTTTTTATATGTTAAAAATCTGGGGGAGGGGGATCGCGATGTTAGACTGATACATAAAAGGGGCGCGGCAGTCGAAAATTTCAGAAATGTTGCTTTATAGGATCCAAATAAATACCATAGTATAAATTTAAAGGGAGGAGGGAGTAGAAATTTCATAGGATAAACATAACGCGTATGAATTTAAAATGGCCTTTTAATCATTACATATCTTAAGTAGACAGAAAAATCTCTATTAATACGAAGTATGTCCTCTTTTAACAGAAATGATCTCTTGAACACGTTTTAGCATTAACTCCGCTATAGTGTATCGCACATGGTCTTGACTTTACCATAAAGGAGCTACACTTGACACTTGTGTAGCAATTTTTAATAATCTTTTCTGTAGTCGTGCAATTCATCTTAGCTAAACGATTTTTGAGAATACGCCATAATTTCTTAATAGGATTTAGGTCTGGTTAATTACCAGGCCAAACAAGCGCGCATTTTATTTTCCCGCATAAAAGTCTGAACTGATATCGAATTGTAACAGAGAGCTAAATCCTGTTGAAATATTCCGTCAAATGTTATCATGAATTGAACAATCCTACTACGTAATATTTCTATGTATTTGATAGAATTCCTCATGAAAGTAAGAGGAACTAAATTTCCAGTGTCATTTGTTGTGAAAAAAGCATAAAAGATCTCTTCAGAAGGGTGTTTTACAGTCTGTTGGATATGATCTAGTAACAGAGTTTCACCTTCTCCTTGTCTTACCGCACTTGATTTATATTTCTGCTCAAATAAATGTGTTTCATCACTGAAAATTACCTTCTTCCAATCGTTAACAGTCCAAGATTGGCATTTTTTGGCCCATGCTAAGCGTTTTCCCATCATTTTCTAAGTTAGAAATTGTTTTATCCTCGAGCTTGTTGCCCTGCGACCAACTTTCAGAAACTTTTGCGTACAATTGAGGTATTCACTTCAACACTATAATCTAATAAATCCTTTCGAAGGCCTATACTTGTCTTCTTTGGATTTATTTTGCAATTTCTTATTAGAATTTTATCAGTTCTTGAAGAAGTTTTCCGCTTGCGCCCACATTTTTTTAGAGAAGATGTTTCGAAATCTTGAAATGTTCTTAAAATTCTTGAAACACTTGATATACCCTCACCAACTGCCGTAGCTATATCTCTCACTGTCATAGAAGTGTGTTCGTTAAGGGCGATTGTCTTAGATCGCTACCTCGGAGTAATATCTCTCTTTGAACAAGTAAAAGTAATCCATGTTACATGGAACACAAAATTATAAGGGGCCAGCTGCCTCACTGAAATGCCCACAGCAGAGATATTCATATACTATAACCAGTCAAAAGTCGGTTCTTAAATTCTAGTCAAAGTCGATCCGTCATACTACTTCTATAGGCAAATATTACAGATTTGTGCCAGTTCGGGATATCAATGGTAATCACATACCAACTCAGACAAGAAAAATATGTTTGTTCCAATTAATTCGAACACTATAGTAACTTTATAACAGTAGAATGGGCTTACCGCACCCTACGCCGGATCTTAGCAGTAATATATTCTAGGCCTTTCGTGTCCTATTACTCCTACAAAACAGCTCTCTAATGGAACCGAGAACTTTGCGATGTTATTCGTATCGCCTCAAAAATCTTATTGAAAACAATAGTATGTATGAATACTGTGAAACGATACTTGTGCTCAAGTTCATTTTCTTCTTCATTGCAGATTAGCCCTGTGTGCCTCTGGAGGTATGTTGGTGCCTCCGCCTTGGGTCTGTTTCCAACGCAGCTTATTAGTGTGTACCTGGGGACGACAGTTCGTTCTATGGAGGAAGTTCTGGTCGATGAGAATACTGCCACCGTTGGGTACGGTGTTCTAATTCTACAGGTACATATTTTTTTGCGAAAAATTCATTATTTCGGTATTGGAAGTTTTTAATTCTTGTGTGTGTTTGTGTTTTTGAATTTAGCAACAAAAAAAAAAGATATCATTAGGGAAATAGTTTTATACAGAAAACAATATATTATTTATCGAATTTATTTCATTGGAATATGTTTGACTGAAACTTCTATTCGAAATAAACATTTATAAATAATTTTCTGAAAACTTACTTCAGCCCACCATCCAGAATTTCTGACTGTTAATTTTCATCTAAGTTTTTGAATTATGTTCTTAAAAAACTAAAGTATATCCGCGAAAATGGCAATGACTACAAATTTTGCCTGTTTGTCTTTTTCCATTTGATCATCACAATTATTGTTTTGAACTCCGAATCTGTCATAAAAATTGTTTTTAAATATTGAAGGAAAAGAGAAAAAGTGATTGAAAACTTCCTTTTTTCCACTTCTGTTTTGAATGCATTGTATTGAAATCGGATAAATATTACAATTAATATTTTTGAGATAAAGTGAAAAAAGCGTAAAAAAAGTTAATAAATCACAAGAAGTAAAATGCTGACGAATTCAAGGTTGAGAGTGATAATCGTTTGTCATTAAATCGTTTGACAAATATTAAATTTCTTATTCAGTGTTAAAATTTTTTCGTTTCCCATTCAATGCAATTGTTTTGATTTAGAAGGCTTTGGAAACCAGCGATTTTAATTGGATTTACTTAAAATTTTTAAAAAAAATTATTGATAAGTTTTGTATTATTGCTTCAATTGAAATTTTGAAGGATGTAACTCTAGATGTATGCTTCTAAATGAGATAGTTATCGAAAAGGTGGTATGAAATGTTTTTGGTTTTGAGTATGGATATCACAAAAAAATTTCCATTGATTTGCATCTTCTGTACCAGTGATTCCCAAACTGGGCTATATCGACCTCCACTGGTCTATGAGACGACTTGCGAGGGGGGGGGATTCCATATTAGCAAAAAAAAAAATAAAAATTTGGGGATCCATGATGTGTAAATGGCTTTCATTAATCCAGGTCGTGACTTCAATTTTAAAAGAAAGTTTAATCAAATAGAAATCAGATTTTACCTATTTAACAGATTTTTATTACTAAATTTAATGAAGTTAATTTGCAGTTACAAGGTGACAACATAAATTTTAATAAAACAAGGGCCATCATTTCAGAGTTTCTTCCCAGTAATAAGCTGAATTAGTATATTATCGGAGACGTCGCGAATTTTCTCGGTTTCTCAATTGGCCACAGACAATCTGCCAGGAAAATGACGTTTTAACCTCGTTCAACATTTAAATGTCTTTTTTTTCAGATTTTGAAACTAGGTTTGAGAATGCTTTTATTATGGTAATTACCACAGTAGACAATTAATTCATATGGTGACATTGAAAAAAATTCGTATTACAAGAGGAATAGACAGTAACGGAGATCTTAAAGTAAAGTTTAGAACCGGATGTCAACAATTTTGACTTTAAGAAGACATACCTGTTATTAAATCCCGAATTATGGAGTATTGTGAGAAAGTTTTTAATTACTTTTCCTAGTGAGAAGGAGTCTCAGCGCGATTGCCAAAATAAAAAAAAAAAAGAAAGAAAAAGACTGGAGACTCCTAACAGCGGAGATTTAGGGTTAAACCTGACAAGTTTGATATCAAATGTTGAAAATTTGTTATTGAAGCACCAGATTCATTCCTCCCCTTATAAACATTTGTTTGTTGATCAGTTATTTTATGTATTGATTAAAGTTTAATTTAATTAATATGTGTTTCTTAAGTTTTAAACACTTTACAAAAACAGTTACAATTTAAACCTTTAAAGTAAGTAGCTTTGTACCAGCTGTCAAAAAGACATTTAAGTCGATAAAATTCCAAATATTCAATATTAGGTAAGCAGGGTCTATCCAAAAACGAAAAATATGGCAAGGGATCTATGAAACAATAAAATTGGGAACCTCTTTTCTATACGAATCGTTTCGGTGAAGGCTTTCCGTTAATGTAAATGCCAAGTATAATAAAATCCCATTGTATAACCTTTTGGACTTTTTGTTTTCATGTGAATTTCCATCATTTCGTTACGAAAATTATTCTCAGATTTGAAAGATTATTGAGAGGACAGAGAACTAATTTCAACAGTGTGTTTGAGGAAATGTGTTCACTTATAAACACAATAACAAATTGACAAAGTTTGTATTGAGTTGTATATAAAACATACATCTCGTTTTGTCACTATCATTGACATAAAAAAATGTACCAATACTATGTAAATAAGTAAAGCAATAAGAGTACATTTACTTAAACATTTTCTGAAAGGGAATTCAGTTGATTACTATGATAACGAATTTAACAAAGATTTTAGCAGAGGACTATTCTCCGTTGGACAATACTAGCCATTCGATAGACTTTGAAAGGAAAATGAATGTTTGCTTACCTTGTTTCAAAACAATGTAATTTTCGTTTTTTTCCCATTTAAAATGTTATATTTTCTTCCATTAGTAATGAATTTTTTTACTGATCAGCTTTTTTTTATAGCGTCGAATACCGATTCTAATATTTTTCATTTCACCAGATCGCTATGCTTAGGAAATAAAAGGTTAATAATTAAAATTGTTGAAATAGCTCCCTTTGGATGCACTTAGCCATTCACAATTTCTGTTAGCTTTGTGGAAGAATTTTTTTTTGTGGTAGTTTATATAAATATACAAAAATTGTTTTAGTTTCTAATAAATTTCAAATGATCAAAAACAATTGACTGAAGTAACTACATCCAACAAATTGTTCCTTTACGTTTAATCAGCGCAATGTAACTTTGCGTAAAGAAATTCGGCACCTACACTTCATTTCAATGTTTTGTAAGTTTTAAATATAAACAAGTAATATAAAAAAATTTTAAGTCAATTCCTACTTTGAATAGATGAATAAAAAGTATTTTATTGATGATTGAAAATTTGATTAAAATATATAAATAAATAAATACACTGCTGTGTTCACCGTAAATGCAACATCCTGAAGGAAGCACGCAAATAACATGAAATTTACAGCATGCATTAGCGGAGGTGAGATATGCAAATGATTAGAATTTCAGCGCAGACACACATCAAGCACGCTTGTTGCGCCACCTCAAAGCGCTATTTAAGGCTTGGAGATTTCGACGATTTCAAGTTCGGCAATTGTGTTTTTCTTGTGGTTTTTTCAAAAAACGATCAGTTATGTCTCGTAGAAAACAGCAATCAGCTTTGCATCAAGTATCCGAGTTCGACAGAGGAAGAATAGTGGCCTACCGAGATTGTGGAGTATCTTTCAGGGAAATCGGTAGTCGTGTTGGACGAAACCAAATAACTGTAATGCGGATATGTGACAGTTGGATGCAGGAGAGTACGATGGACCGACGTGGTCATTCGCATCCACCTCAGCGCACCACTTCACGTAAGGACAGGCAAATTGTGCGCATGGCAGTGACGGATCGCTCAGTCACATCACGAACCATAGCACAGCACATTGAGTCTGTAACGCATCATTCAGTGTCTGCGCGTACCATTCGACGTCGTTTACAGCAGAGTGGTCTGTCCGCAAGACGTCCATTGCTTGGTCTCCCCTTGACGCAGAACCACAGACGTCTCCGCCGCCAATGGTGCGATGAAAGAAGGATGTGGGCGGCAGAATGGAATGAAGTTGTCTTTACTGACGAGTCACGCATTTGTCTGCTGCAACACCACTATGGTCGGATTCGAGTCTGAAGACACCGTGGAGAGAGGATGCTGAACAGCTGCGTTATGCACCGCCACACTGGTCCTGCACCGGGTATTATGGTATGGGGCGGTATTGGATATCACTCTCGCACTCCTCTAGTGCGCATTGCCGGTACTTTAAACAGACAGCGCTAAATCTCCGAAGTGTTGGAGCCAGTTGTCCTTCCTTACCTTCAGGGCTTGGCCACAGCCATACTTCAACAGGATAATGCACGACCACACGTGGCACGCATTGTCCAAAGGATCTTCGTCAATCACCAGATTGAATTTCTTCCTTGGCCGGCTTGATCTCCGGATCTTTCGCCGATAGAAAACATGTGGTCCATGGTTGCTCAATGATTGACCCAGATTACACCCCATCTGCCACACTAGATCAACTTTGGCAACGTGTGGAAGCTGCTTGGTCTGCTGTACCCCAAGAACACATCCAAAGTCTCTTTGAATCAATGCCGAGGCGTGTGGCAGCGGTGATCTCCAACAATGGCGGCTACTCTGGCTACTGATTCTGGCAGGAACCACACTTCACAGAAGTCTATAAATTTAATCATTTGATACTTGGTCAACATGTTATCTACAAAATAAATTTTGTTATGCTATCTCTTGTCTTTCTTGGTGTTGCATTTTCGGTGGCCAGTAGTGTATATATAGGGAGAGAGTGAACTAATAGTAGGAATTGAAAAAAGAGTATGATTTGTCTGCTTTGTTGTAACCATGCGCACCCGGTTTGGCTGAAAAACCGGTTTTCGACGTCAATTTTTGTCATTGTTTTAACAGTTGCATTGTTACAACAACGGAAACGAATCTAAGTTGGCGTCGAAAACCGGTAATTAATGAACTAATGTTTGAAAAAACCGTATTAACATTTAGTGTCATCCAATACAAGTTAAAAAAATTATTTGACCTACCACCTTTTGGAACTAAAACTGCTCTTACCCGGTTAGGTTTAGACTGACAGATAAGGTAAAGTCAAACCATTCTGCTTAAAGTTTATGTCACTCTTCATCAATCAGTGGTTGAAAAATGTTGGTGGCCCAGTCTCTTGGCAATTCATTAACAGATGTTTTCGATGGGTGAAAGATCTGGAGAACGTGTTGGGCTGAACAACAGTCGAACTCCCTCTGTGTCGAGGTAGGACGCGATTGAAAACACGCAATCTTGTTGAAAGATGTTTTCGAGGCCTCGAGGATATAGCATAGCTACCGAAGCTATTTGAAACGTAACGCGTTATTGTTGTTACTTATGCCACCTTTTTGACGATGTCAGATCGAAATCTAGCGTTGTTTGTTCAAGTTATCAACGACGCGTGTTTGTGTCGTGTATCCAGTTACTGTTCATACCATCACGCTAGGTGTAGAACGCGTATGACGATATCGAAAGCAAGTAAGACATGTGCGTTTTTCTCGGTACTTCCAGCTACAGATACATCCACCATAATGCTGTATATAGAACCAGGACCCGTCTGTAATGACGACGTGTTGCCACTCCTGCACCCTGTTTTGATGTTGGGCACTGTACTGTCTTCGCGTATCTCTGTGCTGCAGTTTCAAGGGAAGCTGCTATAATGACCGCCGTACAAACATTTCGAACTGCTCCAAATGTCGTCGCTTTATTCGTGTGGATACTTGTCATGCTGCAATCAAGCTCACTTCCTGACTCAAGATGCGTGGTGTGGTTGTAGGATCCTGCAAGCCCAACCTGACAACGTATCTTTCTTCTCAGTTAGTTGAGATCTTGCATAACGTTCAGTATGATTCTCCTGAACTTAACGATTCAATATTCGCATGACAGTAGTGGGATTTCGACCAATGCGAGTATCAAAATCGCGGAACGATAAACCGTACCCTCGTTAAATCGCGATCACGATTCTTACACTTGTTGTTAACCGTTTCTCCTTCTTTTATTTGGCATGACACGATTTTCTCACAACAACCAACTTTCGAATGCGATTTCTGAGTGATTGAACCTGCTGCGTAACTGCTTTTATACAGAGTTTGAGATGCCATTTCTTCTTCCTACTTCATCAATTACACTTAAATTCTCTAATAATTCATTGCTCCTCCTTCATGGTGTTGCAATTTAATGGTCAACAGTGTACAGTAAAAATAAATTATAGTCTAAAAAAACTAAAAAACACCATTTTTTATTGTTAATCAAACTAAGTTGTAACTCATTCTTTTAGTCGCCAAATCTGGAATTAGTCGCCAGATGCGGGATGGGATCTGAAAATGGGAAATCATCAATCCCGATGATCTTGATCAGGACTATGGAACAAAACTATTAAATTACTGTATTGTCATCGGTCCTGGACAAATGAGCAAAATTTCGAATTTATCTGCCTTTTTTAAGTGGGTAAAAATTGAGTTCAAAGATTCCATTACATACAAGTGAAGCTTATAAAAGGGTGTTAATAAGAAAATTCTTGGAAATTTAAAATTGACTGAATAAAGCCGCCGAAACTTAAAGAGAAAATTTTTTCTGAAAATGATAAAAGAATTTATAGAAACGCATGAAAAGCTATTGAAACGAATATACTTTTTTAAAAAAAAATTCTTGAAGCTAGAGAGAGAGAGAATCGGTGCTTAATAAAACTCAGTTATGTCTTTCAGAATATTCTTATTTAAACTAAAAACAAGCATTACGATGATTCAGAATAATGTTAATACATAAATTTCCAGGGCTATACTTATGATAAGCTTGACATAATAAGCTTTTGATAAACTTTTTGTGTAAAGATAGGCAAAACATTATTGACTTTTGATTTACAAAAGTTTAACATAATTTAGTGGGTTACATTTATATGTATATTACAATCTATTTTTTATTTTTAAATTAAGGTAATTTTGAGAAAGTGAAATAAAAAAAAATTAACTGTATTAATAATAGGCAACATACTAATTGTGAGTAAACAATTAATAATAGGCAATAATACAAACATATTGATAGTAGGCAACATCTTATATGCTTTTATGCGGAAAATAATTCGACATAAGTATTGTTAAAAAATATAAAAATTCTTTTGAATTATTTGTATATATTTATAAACATCTACAGTCGACTCTTGATAATTCAAAGCTTCGATAATACGAATCTCTCGATAATTCGAAGTATATCCCCAGTCCGTTGAAAAACTCTTGATATTTCGAACTAAAACAATACGTTTGGTACACTCAATATTTCGAAATAAAAGCTGTGGCTGGCCAGACTATAATACGCGATATATATAATTCGGAGTTATCTTATTAAACTCTCGACAATTCGAACATTCACTATCATGTACAATCCTGTAGCAAACAGGTTTGAGCTTACAAGTTTTGAGTTGTATTGTCTCTGCGTGTCTCCCCTGTAACGTAGCCCCTTTGATGACCATCTGTCGCTACCCCCTTCTAAGTATTTTTCGGTTCCTCAAGCGAAAAGACACTTATTGCTTTCCTTCATGTGGACAATAGACCAGCCGCACCTGTTGTCAGCCGCCCATATCTTTCTTTTAACACGTGGCCTTGCTACACATGCTCAGAAAGGATGATCCGCTATTGTGAAGAAGAGATGCGTAGGATTGTGTATGAATGTATTCTTTTAATACAGGACTTTTAACTTACTGTATAATATTTATACTGTATAATATGTGCTTTTTAAAAATACTTTAAAATAATTGTATGCATATGTACAATTGTTGTATTACATAGTTTCAAATTTGAATGAGTTAGAAAACAATTTTTCTTCGTGTATTTTGGGAATTTTTTTCTACCCTCTTGATAATTCGAAGTTTTTGTTGGTCCCTTCAACTTCGAATTATTGAGCGTCGTCTGTATATATATCTTCAAAAGAAAAAAATATACGATTAACGTTAAATCTTACTTTAATTTATCAAATCTTGCAGAGTTATTTGAGTTTCATGGAGAGAGAAAACCCGTTCATTATTTTTAGATGGCGTTTAAAGGTGAGTCGAGGATAAATATTTGAAGATCAATTTGAACATTCTTCTCCGTAGACTTATTTAAAGATCAAACAGCACATAAACTATCCCCATATAATAAATTATTTAGAAAATACAGTTATAGTAACGATAAGAGATTTATCTACCATTTTAATAGAAACATTCGTCTAATAATAAGCGCGGATTATTTATCTATCTCCGAAAAATGATAAATAATTAAGGTATAGAGATCTTTTATAAATTCTGTGATATGTTTCATTAATCGTATACTAAATTGCCATAAACCTAATTTAAGGCTAAACTATTAATAGGTGTACAAGACAGTATAGGTCAAAGTTAAATGGCCAAAATAATATATATATATGCGTGTATGTATTTATATATATATAAACTGTTTGTGTATACATTTTATATAATACTTTATTTATTAAAATAAATATTTTAAGTGGCAATGTTGTAAATCATGAATATTTTCTCTTTCATTACTTTTATTTTCTAGATCTCGGGAATCTGGAATTTTCATTTTTTCACTTAACAAGATGTCCTTTTTCGTATCTGTTATTGCCAAAAATTGATTTGAATATAACAGAAAGGCTAAAATATATTCTTAACCAACTAATTTTACCGAAAATAAGATTCGGAAGTGAAAATATATTAATTAAATTCTTTGTGTATGTCGTGTAGTAACTGTTCACTACACCTTGACAACAGAATTTTTAATGTCTTGTGTCTATATAAAAGGTGTGACAATTAAATTCCCGGATTGCGCATATCCTAGCTATTAGGCTTGATGTGAAAGAATGGGAATTAAATATGGTTGGATTTTATCCTTCCGATGCTGGTGGCACGTTATTCCATCCCTCTATCTAGTTTCAGTGGCGTAACGTACACCCCCGCGACCAACACATTGCGGGGGGGGGGAGTCCAAATTCTAACTGACTCCAGGTATATAATACCTTTTGTAAGATCCGGTTTGGGGCAACCCCCTTTGCAGAGGGGGGAGGTGCTAATCATTTCCGTTACGCCACTGTCTAGTTCCATTTGTGCTTCATGTTTGTTTGAGTAAAACGTTGTTGTGTCGAAGTGCTGCGTTCGTAATAAACTTAAAAATCGAGCTGCACATAAATTTGAGTTCGTGAAATTGAAAAGCAAACAAAAAACACCTTCGGTTGAATGTTTTAAATTGTTAGAAAGAGGTGTTTGGAAATAATTGCTCCTCACTTAGTCAATTTTTTTAATGGGACAAACGATTTTTGGATGATCGGGAGGTTGTTAAAGATAATGAACGTTCTGGTCGATCTATGATATCAAGAACCGGTCGTGCTCATCGTTTTTGTTTGATATTAATGTCATCATCATGATTGAATGAGTACCTCAAAACCAAACAGTAAAACAGCCAGTACTACAACGAGGTCATGAGAAAACTTAGAGAAAGAGTAAGAGGGAGAAACGGCTAGATCTGTAGAGCAACAACACGTGAATTTTGCACTAAGATAACGCTCCGGTGCACATTGCAATCTCTGTAAAACAGTTCTTGGCGAAAAAACCTATTACTGTACGCAAGCATCCATTATAACCACCAAATCTCGCCCCATACGACTTTACCTGCTTCTTAAAGTGAAAAATGTATTGATTGGAACACATTGTCAGTCTACAGAAGAGGTGAAGCTAAAAACGGCAGACTTACTGAAGATGGCGACACCTAGTGAGCCACAGCACTGCTTTGAACGATGGAAAACTCGCTATCTATTGATAGGGAAGGGGAATAAGTTGAAGGGGATTAAAAGGTATTTGTATATTGTTTTTCAATAAAGCTAATTTTTAAGACAAGGCTGGTTATTTAATGGTCACACCTCGTATGTGCTAAAAAACCCAAATATCATGATCAGTATTCATTACAAATAGCACTGCCATTTCTTAATATACACTATCTGGCCAAAAGTATCCGGACACTCCTTAAAAAAGTGGTTCTGGCGAGTGACGCAATTTGATACGTAATTGAAAGCTATAAAAGTGTTGGTAGTGGTTTGTCAGATTGTATTTATGCGTTTGTGAGGCAATGAGTAAGTCAAAGGAGCTTAGTGAGTTTGATCGTGGCAGTATAGTGGGATGCCACCTTTGTGGGAAATCAGTTTGTGAGATTGCGGACATTCTACAGAAGCCTAAATCCACTGTGAGTGATGTGATTGTGAAGTGGAAACGTCGACGCAGTGAAACGGCAAAAAAAAAACACGAACCGTTAGGCCGAAAATACTTGGTGAACGCAGCCGCAGAACTCTGAAAAAGGGTAGTGAAACAAAATCGCAAGTTCTCGTTGGTGGAAATTTCTCAGGAGTTCCAAAGTTTATCAGGAATTAGTGTTAGCAGCAGGACTGTCCGTCGAGAGTTAAAAAACTTGGGATTCCATGCTCGTGCAGCCGCTCACAAGCCAAACATCACTCCACAGAATGCGAATCATCCATTGCAATGGTGTAGAGCTCACCGTCATTGGACTGTGGACATGTGGAAAACTGTTCTTTGGAGTGATGAATCTTGCTTTACAGTCTGGCAGTCGGATGGACGCGTCTGGGTTTGGCGGATGCCCGGCGAACGTTTCTTTAGTGATTGCATTGTGCCGACTGTTTAAGTTTGGTGGTGGAAGCATAATGGTGTGGGGGTGTTTCTCGATATTTGGCCTGGGTCCGTTAGTTCCTGTGATTGGAAACATGAACTCTGTCCATGCCACTGGGTGTCCGGATACTTTTGGCCAGATAGTGTAGTACCGTTGTTTTCACACAATGAAGTGGCCTCGTTAGACTAGTGGTCTTGGTCAGAACTCGTGGCCAAAATTGTCGAGTCGCGACTTGGAGTCCTGATGCCAGTGAAGACTCGCCTTTTAGAGAAGTTGATGTGCGTAAAATTTGTCCTGGCTCAAAGTCCTCACGTTAGCTTTGTGTGAAAATCAGGACTGTAAGGGGATAGCTTAGGTGTCGTTGTCAATTGACCATAATGGCCCTGGATATCATAAAGACAAAGTATTTTGGGTAAAACCCAACATTTACAGTAATGGAACCTTATAATTAACAGTTCAAAATTATAAGGTTCGTCGCCAGTTGCCCGAGTGGTGCTTTAGAGTGCGACGTTAATAAACACTCACGCACGTAACAAAATCCATGCCATTAAATTCATCTAAATATTTTTTTCAAATTAAAGGGGAAAATTTAAAAATCTTTCCGTATAATACAGGGTGAGCTTAAAAGATGGACCCTATTTTAAAAAATCATATTATCGAAACTACTGCACATATTACAATAAGGGATATATGAATGTAAAGAAAAATATACCAAGTTTTTTTTTTTTTTTCAGTTACAAATGTTCGAGTAACCCTTTTGTTACTCGGCTTACGTCCAATCTGTAATCCAGTTCGTTCCATAAATTTCGTAGAATCACTCTACCATGGCTCGAATGCCGCACAACTTCTTACTTGTAGTCCTCTGCTATTTATTGTATCAATTGCCAATGATACGGCTTCAAATTTAATTATGTTTGTAAAATTTTCCATACCTTTTTCTGGGGAAGTCCTAAGTTCACAGGCGGCAACTCTCGTAGGCAAAAACTCTTTGTCATTGTCGTCATGTTTGAATTTTTAATCATAGAACTTTGAATGTTCTGCAACCTGTTAATTATTGGGTATGGGGGGGGGCTTGGTATATATTTCTCTTTACATTCATGTATCACTTATTGTAATATGTACAACAGCTTTGATGATATGATTTTTTAAAATCGGAGCCATCTTTTGTGTTTGCCTCATATGATACTATTCCTTCATATTCTTTTCTATTTTACTGTCCCCTTGAAGGTTTTTGTAAGACTGCTAGTTGATTTAGTTTATATTTTAGAAAATTCCTGAGTTATCCAAGATAATGATAATATTAATAAATATAGATGTCATTTTTTAAATTTTACTGATTTGTAGAACATTTATTCTAGCAATTTAATCATGAGTAAATTTTGAACCAATGTAAGAGCTAAAACTAACAAGAGAATTCTCACTTCGCAAATAAGTCTTTTTATTTATCTTGTTCTAAGCATCACTCTATTGCACAATTAACTTTTTTATTTTCTTCTAATTCGCAGCGCTTCTTTAGGAAAAGAATAGTTCTTTGAGAGAGATAAATCTTCATTTCACAAACACTACGGATCTCTTTGAATTCTTAGATTATGAAATCAGTCCTGCTTATAAGATTAAGCACAGTTACCTGTTCTTTTCACTTTCTTTTTTTTATTTAAATTCTTTTCTGAAGTGCAAAAATCGAAAACAACACATGTCGCTTCGTTTTCGAAATCAT
The DNA here is from genome assembly GCA_019973975.1 of Trichonephila clavata. Lineage (NCBI taxonomy): Eukaryota > Metazoa > Arthropoda > Arachnida > Araneae > Nephilidae > Trichonephila > Trichonephila clavata. The sequence goes on from BMAO01027879.1 coordinate 28,658, forward strand.
AAAAAGAATTGCAGCAAACGATTTCAAACGAAACGAAAAGCAAACAGATGCCACCTGAGATTCATTTTTGCATAAACCTTTTGCACCATCTATTTTTCAGTGGTTATGAATAAAAGAATTTTATAAACAAACGCGAAATACAAACAACTCCACCGCCCCCCCCCCCCCTCCGTGTTTGCTCAGTTAACTGATGCGAGAATTGTTAAATATCACGCTCTTGAACGAAAAATTACATGAAAGTTTTACATCATTCTGTAAAGCATATTCAAATATTTTATGTAAACAGCTTTGTTCGTCTATTGTGGATTAACATAATATTCAACATATATTTCTTTTTTATCGTTCATTCTTCCCCCTTTATTTAATATCACGAAGTATTTATAAAAGTTCCTTATTTTAAATTTGACAATTGTATTCTATACTGGCTTAAAAATTGAAAAAGAATTATTTTTTGTTCAACTAGAGCATGCTGTATTGTTTTGGAATATAATTTAAAGTAGGTAATAGATCGTTGTTTATATTGAATTGAATAATCATGATGTGTGTGTATATATAAATACATACAACACGACAAAAACTATATTTCATATATATTCAGTTAAACTTAAATATCCAAAATTTTTACAGGAGTGGCATTGGCAAACTTTACTCACAGATAACTACTGATTATACCTTTTGATGGATATAAAAAGCAAACGATTAAAAGCGAAACACGCCACGCATTTTATTTTCCCTGTAGAAATACTCTACTTGTGGGGAAATTGAGGTTTATAGGCAAAGTTCACTTCCCATCGTGAACTTGAAAAATAAAATAATGACAACCATTGAAGATGTGACCCTAGGTTACCAGGTTGGCAACTTTATCACCCTTAGCGACAAATATGACGAAAAAAATATGATATCGCCCAGGAATAATCGAGAGGGCTCTTGTGTGGATTGATCATTCTAGAAAATACCATGAGGCAAAGAGGCTGTGAAATATAGATCAGAGGAGTGTTCAGTTCAGAAGAGAGTGCAGTCGAGATCGGAATCTGTGCTCTGACTGCGATAAGAGACAGAAAGTATCTGTCTCAGTTCCTGCTAATGAAACTATTCTAGAGAGCCGTTTCTGGAATGTTGTAAAGCTTTTTTATAACAAGTGTATTTTGTTCTATTGTAAATAATCTGTGAAAATATTTCTTTTTGTATACTTCGTGTAGTCATCTGTTTGTTCTTGTCTATTAATAAATCTGTTATTGTTCGAATAATAGGAGTCGACGCTGTTTTACCCTTCTCAAATTTGCGACAATATTATATTTTGTTTTTATCTGCAAAACTCTTTAATTTCTACTCAAAGTGATTTACATTTTCTCATGTGCGTTAAATCAAATATATATGTGTGTGTGTGTAATAATTCCCTCTAGCATCCTTTTAATTAACTCCTTTTAATATTTCTTAATTCTTTAGTTCAAGTAAACGAGTTAATCTTAATCGTAATCTAATCGCTCCCGCTCATTTCCAACCGATCACGGCTCCCGTTAGAAAGAAGTCACGCGACCTTCATCGCCAGTATTTAAACCCAGAGCGCCGTATGCTCTCTCTCTCTCTCTCTTTGTCTTTATCATGTAAAATGTCGCTACTTCTTACTTCCGTCTGTCCGCCTTTGTGTTTTTAAATAGTAGTTTTTGTGTGAACTGTTGCAATGTCCTGATCAAGAAATAATAAAAAATACCAAGTAAAAAGTCTCCTCCAATACGCCATGACTGCCACATAAACATAGAATTTAATAAGTGAGAAAAACTCCACGTAGCCCAGGGCATTGTATACATATATAATCAAATTTTCGTAATTCTATGTACTTATATATATATATATAAGTTTTTACTTGGTATTACATTTGCAATCTGTACCAAAACTTTTAAAAAATGACGTTGTTTAACAATCGTAAAAGTCAAAAGAGGAATAAATAATAAAGTATGATTTATTACGCTGTAATATCAATAAAAATAAATGGAAAACATATCGAAATGTAACAAAACAAAAGAAATATAATGCACCTTTAAAAAAAATACGGATTCCTAAAGTTAAGAAAGAATTAAATTGTCACACAAATGTGTGGACGCATACTGTATTTAATATTTCACGGATTTTCCATTTGATCTGATTATTCCAAATGCATGATTTTTCCATTGAAAACATCGACTTTTGTTATATTTAAACATCTCTTTCGTACTACACTGGTTTTTTAGCCACCTTAAAATCACTTAGGTGACTAACTATGTTAGAAACCGTGAATGGGTTTTTGGTATTAGTGTCAGTTGAATTAAAATATACATATAAAATTGTTTTAAAAACATTATTACATTAAAAAATTATTTAAATGAAATTTTTCGGTAAAAAATGCAGATAAAATGACATATTTTCATAACCTTCCTTTATGAAAAATGCTTTTATAATAATAATATTTTCTCTGTATATTACTTGGACTTCTATACCAGAGCTGAACTAGGGTTTTAGAAAATTTCACATTACTTTCAGAGTTACGATCAATTGACGGTGTAACGGGTGTTTTAATTACTACTGTGATGTATAAAAATATGGAAAAAAAAATGCTTCTAAGTTATATATTTAAAAAATCTTGGTTCTACTTCGGTATAGGCATAGGTATATATAGACAAAGTGTTATTATATTATAGAAATATTTTTCATTAAGAAAAAATATATATATTTTTAAAATGTCATTCATTATTTTTTGCCAAAAAATTACATTAAAATAATTTTTTTTGTAATAATATTCTTAAAACAATTTTATATGTATATTCTGATTCAATTGATACTAAATATCGAAAAATTATTCGTTTATACGTTTTTTCAATGCCTATGTTTCAAGTAAACTTCTCTTGTGAGGATGCTGTGTGTAATATGGAGTCTATACGTTCTAAATGAGGTTCAGATCCGGATTGAGAGCAGTCAATCGCAAAGTGTTATGTTCCGATTTAAGAAGTTTCTTGTGAAATTTGAATTATAGATGGAAGCATTTGTCTTGTTTCAGTACTGGTTTGGACCACTTTAAAGTTCACCAAAAAGCAATGATTGATTTTCTCGAGTTTGTATATAAAGCTCGAATCTACTGTAATCCTTGTTTTCGAAAATTATGATCGACTCCAAAAGAACCTGTTTGTTTGGACTTTTCTACATTTGAAAAGCCGATCAATCACCTAAATGTCTGTAAATTTGCAGAATTGATAAGCTTTATCTATAAAAGTGCATCAAGGAACCAAGCTTAATCTATTCTTCGAACTTTTGGAATTAAATTTAGGATAAAAAAAAGGTTTATCTACAATTTGATTGCTCTGGATTCACATTCTCTTCTGAAAAATAGTTTGTGTTTGATTTTCAAATGACAAAGTAAAATACTATTTATGCCGTTACTTGTAAATATTAGTATTCAAGGTGTACAACTTTTTCTTTTATATTTTTATAATCAAACCTTAATTATTCAATAAGATAACTGAAATCGGATAAAATATTTTCTTGGAAGTCTGTTAAGATACTCCACACCCGTTACTTAATCTTAAAAGTATATTTTATAAAAATATGCCATGTGTTTTTTATTTGACAACTTCAAGGCTTTATATTCATCAATTCTAATAATCTGAAATTGTTGATCTTGTTCCTGCGATCAATATTTGGTGCGATATGGAATTTAATAGAGCGTGCTGTAATTAAATATGCCATTCGCGCCAGATGTTCAGAACATCGTGAAGATAAGCCCGCGTATTTTTAGTTGTTTTTTTTAGAACCCCCAGCCTATTTTATATTTAATTTAATATTATTTTAAATGAACGATTTCTTTTAACTATCCAAATGCTTCCATGCGTTTTAAATTATTTCCATTTAAAAATAATTTAAAACGTAGTTATTCTTTTAAGTTTAGATTAAATATTTAAATATTGCTTTAAATAATAAAAAAACGTCGTAGAAAAATTTGTGATTGTTGTTTGTTGTGGTTTTGAAAACCATCGTTTCTGAAAATTTTGAGACCTTATAGAACCTTATAGAATCTTGAGGCCATCAAGTTATTCATATAATATTATATCAAGTTAGTAATATTTTCACACGTTCAGGCATGTTTTAAACATTTCTTTAAAAAAATGATTCGTTAAGTACATGCATCAAAAATAAAGGATGATTTTCTTTTCTTTCAAAGTTGACAACAACGCAACGCACAGTCTTTTGTGTTCACAATTTTATGTGTTTTTTTTTAATTCTGACTTATGTCTGTTTACTTTGCTGCAGATTACTTGAAGCTACAGAATCGAAGTTGAATTATAACATTAATGTATCCATTAATACTCATTATTTTTTACATTATAAACTATAATAAAATATGATTATTTTACTTAAAGTATAAAATATATTGTTTCAGTAAGTTCAATTCCATATTTACTTTATTTGATAGTTATTAAATTAAACCTTTTTTTAAATATTTTTCATGCAAATTAGTTTTTGTGAAACTTTTTTAAACTGAATTTTTTAAGACATTATTAGATCTCTACTCGGTAATAAATAACTTAGGAGTAAAATTATATCCAAGATGTGTGTGAATTGTGAAACTGATAAATATGTTAAAAATAATCATGATTTTTCTAAAAGTAAGGATTGACAGTACCATATATGTATACGTACAATTTTGTTACAATATGTATATGTGTATATATATAGTCAAAGTTCTCTACTAGAGAGAGATGAATAATCAATTATCAACACTGAAAAAAATTGAAATTGCTAGATAACCAGACAATAGATTTTAGAAAGGATGTATGAAAAATTAAAAATAATAGAGTTAAATATAAATATATGGATGCTGCAGTATTATAAACATTGCTGACTTAGGACAGCTTATATATAAAACAATTTATATAAAAGTGTATATATATATATATACGATACAATGTTTATATACAATTGTCTGAAGTCAATTTCTGTTTTAAACGAAGAATATATTTATGGTCCAGTATTCCGAATGTTAACTTTAAAAAAACAAATCACATTTTCCTAAAATAAAAATAAATTCTTTAAAAAGTTTGGGTATTTTTAATTTTTTGTAAAATTAAATAATTTTATGATATTGAATGTATATGAAATATATACATATATATTTTTAGGGAAAACTTTAGTGCGATAGATGATTAAAGAATTACTATTATTTAAAAAAATAATGCCAAATAATTTTATGTAAACAATAAGAATTATAAATGCTAATAAAACAGTAAAAAATGTTTATTAATTAAAGTGCTCTTTTTATTTTAGCACAACGTGAAATGTTTTATATGTATTTGTTTCCAAATTATATAACTTTTTCTATTTTTCTCTAACTCTTCAACTTATTATAGCAGTCATCTACTGCATTAGGTAGAAAGAGCGATTAGATAGATAAAAGATGTTCATAATATTTGCAATGTCATTTAAGTGTTCGTAGATTACAACATGTTCTATTTCATTAAAGGAGACCTTATCTTGATCTTTTGATTTCAGCGTATTTTCTTTTGTCTTTTTTGTATTTCTTTTTTCGTTTTGATATAGCAATTACAGTAAGTCTCGATAACTCGGTCAAATGTGGACCGAAGGATGAGGGGTTATCGATAATGGGATTAAAAAAGAATAAATGCCAGTGTTTCCTCCAGAAAATATTGTACCTGCACTTTCATGTATTATTTGCTTGAGAATACAACAGAAAATAAACTGACCAAATTCCCTTAACCCGGGAGCAGGCGCGCACTCGATACTTATGTTAATGTTCGCACGGGGTTATTGAGTCACCCCAATCCTTCTTTTTATAACTATTTTTATTGTACTCGATAAAAATTGTAATTCCAGTGAATAATTTAATCTAGAGAAAGTATACTTGCCTTCTTTTAAGAATTTTTCAATTTTTCTTTGATAATTTGAGAAAAAATATCAATCAAACAGAACCAAGAAGTTTCAATTGTGCGTGACTTTAATAAAGGGTACAAATCACAGATCCTTTTCGCTCTAACATTACAATAGTGTTATTTGTAGGGGAAACCGTCATATTTTATTCAACTTTTATTGTAGTTTTATTGTCCTTTGATGACCGACAAATACCATGTTGAACTTTCTCTTGCTTGTGTCTTTTTGACAGGTTGAAGTGTCTTGTGGTGCTCTTATTGCTTCATATTTTTGTTGATGGAGTTCTTCAGGTAGCATTTGAAAATTTTCCTTTCAACTCAAACGTTTCATGTTCATCGCTTTTCTCAAATTTACTTTATTATGATAAATGTGCATTATTTCAGCAGGTTTTTCCCTTGCTCGATCAGTTTCAACCTCCATCAGCAGAGATCACAGATGCTCATTTCGTTTTTTAAATCTTTTGCTTATTTACATTTATAAACCATAATGAATCGTACAACACAGCAAGCAAAGCCATAAAATTGTTCACAGGGGAAACATGTAGCATGTTCATATAAAATATTTTGAAACAAAAGAGATCGCACCGGGCCCTCAATCAAAACAAGTATCTTAAGATTGTAAAAAAAAAAAAAAAAAAAAAAAAAACGTTTGCAAGAAAGAGGGAGATATATGTGACTAAAACATTTTTGTTCTCTTGAAGATTATTATATAGGAGGATACTGACAAGGCCATTGGTAACACATAAACAGTTTTCCCAGAATTACCGATTTCGTGAGCCAGCCCGGGTTAAACAAAGGAAAAGTATGCACTTTATGGAGCACTTACTACATCAAAATGAAAATTAATGAATACTTGGTATATCAGTAATTTACCCGATCAGATACACTCCAGGAAAAACTGTATAAAGGCATAATGAAAATTAAGTAGCCAACTTTGCAAAAACTGTCTACTTTTTTTAAAGAAATGCGTAATGTGTGTGTGTGTGTCCTATTGTCTCTCCCATACTGCACTCTGCTGCTTCATCAAGAACGCGACGAAGGGACAGTAAGTCCATTACCAACGCACCTCGTTGTTTAAAGTACTGAAGGGTGGTTTAGTACAGCTTTTAGTCTCTCACTATGTGAGATTTTAGGAGTTTGTACGATATCCTCAACGTTAACGTCTTCATCATTTACCGGCATTTTTTCATTAACTGTGGCAGCAGCAATAATTTCTGCATTGGACACGAGAACGAGTTATCCGGACTGCCAGGCCATCGAGTGCCGAGTTTTTGGGACTCTACTGTTCTATGTAATTTTCTTTATTTTACACATTTCTGAGAAATTAATTTAAATATTTCCCAAACTGAAAATTTCAGCTATTAATGGTCACCGAATTTCAAGTTGATTCAGATTATTCTGAATATAAATCCAGTGGATCCAATAGCATTTCTCTTACAAAACAAATGATATACAGTAAAATACGTTTAACGTGCAAACGCTTAAGACGAAATATCGGTTAACACGAAATAATACTGCAGTTTTGTCGAACTACTATAACTTTTCTTGCATTATTTTTCGTCAACACGAAACGAAAATCGCTTAACACGAAAACATTACTCTTCTGGGAATGAAAAAAATTCGGAAAACGCCAGCCACGCAGACGAGATTCAAGAAGAGTGTGAAATGAAAAAGAGACAGATGGTTTGACAGGTTTCATAGAAAGGAGACTAACTTGGCTTTGAAATACCCTCGGACCAGCCTGTGACACAAATCCCTTTTGTTTATCTAAGCTACTTTCACACCTACAAATGCCACACAAAAGCATCTATTCTCTCATCAATTTTGTTTTTCAAAAAACTTGCAGATTTGTATTAAATTTCATTAAGCTCTTGAGAATTTTTTTGTTTCTTTGATTTTTATTAAATACATGCATATATATGTGTGTGTTGTAACATAGTATGAGTTGTAGCGTGTTGATTATTTTTGATTATTTTCTCATGGAAAAGGCAGTATTAAACGAAAATTGGTTTATTAATTTTTCGCACATTGATCACAACACAGGACGTCACATACATTTACAAACACTAAAAAAAGAAAACATTAAAATTTTTAAAGCCAAATGTTCCGAAGTTATGTTTCACACCTCACTCACAACTCCCCCCCCCCTCTTCTTCTCAATGTTGCCATTCGGCACTAACTGAATTCAGCGTTTCTGTTGTGCCCTCTCACCAAATGAGGCTAGTTCTTCAGTCCTTTAGTGCAGTGCTTCTCAAACTTTAAATATTTGCGACACAATATTCAATCATAATTTTCATCGCGCCCCTCCTTACTTACTGTAACAATGTATTAAATTCAAAAGTACTATATACTTTGACGCTAAAGCCTCAGTACGACTTTAACTTCTTAAGTGTCACCGGCGTATATAAACGTCTCACTCACCCAAAGCGTTAATTGTTCCGAGCGTATATATACGTGTTTCCGAAGTACGATCTTTTATATCTGCCCTTCTATCCATAAAATTATTCTGAAGGCTTTGAAATGCAATAAAAGGACCTTGATAGTGTTTGGGAAAGATTTACTTATATTAGAGGATTTTCTTATTTATTCCTTTTCTCTCCCCCCTCCCCAATACATCACATACGCGTTCCTACGCCGAAAACGGAGGCATTGGGGAGCGGATCGTGTAACTTTTAATCAGCAGTTAAGGGATTATTTATAAACCGTACAAATTAACAAAATAAGTGTTAATTTTTTATATAATTTTATGTATGACAAGCCCATTGGTCACTGGTAATTATTAAACTTGTTCTTTACTCGGTATTGTTAAATTTAAATATAAAATACATTGTGCGGTACTGATACATTTATAAGTTTATTATATCAGTGTAAATGCGTATTTTATTTTTTATTGTGCCAGAATGTATTTTGTTTGTTTACTTTCAGTAAATTAATAGTTTTTTTTAAATAATCTTTTGCTTGCGACTTTTCTCTGTGCTCGCGCCCCCCTCGTAGAGTTATCACGCTCCTCTAGGGGGGCACGTCCCACAGTTTGAGAGACGCTGCTTTAGTGGTCTAGTCCTTCAATCTTTTACAGTGTGTGTGTAAATAAAATGTACTCTAATAAAAACTTAAGTTTCTTAAATACATAAGGTGGTTTTTTTTTTGCTATATTCTTTAACATGAAAAAATGTTTCAGTCCCATCAGTTTCATGTTAAACGATTTTCACTGTATAACTTTATACATGCTTATAAAGGCTTGCTCTCAGCCTGAGTTATATAAAAAAATCCTTATGGGGGAGTTATATACCAAATCAAAGATTATTCATTATAAGCCTTATTTAAATATTCAGATATTATGTTCTTTCTCCCTTGAAATAGAGCCAAGGAAGTTATCTCTTACCCCTACTTATTAAGCGAATCTTGGTTCCTGTGGAAACAAATTTCATCTCTTTATGATGGAAAGTATCCAAATTTTTCTATCATAAGTATTCTTATCTAGAATATAATTTCCATATTTTTTGGTAAAAATGGATAGCATTGGAAGATAATGTTTATCAAAGTTACAATAAACATTGAATATTTAATGTTTTGATAAATTTACACAATTTCAGAACGAAAGGAAAATTTAAATTTTTGAACAAACTTTATTTAAATTTAACAAACTGTTATTTAAGATACCCTCTTTAGATCATCATACACAAAGACAGATGCAAAATTACTTTTTTCCCGGTCCTGTGACTTATGCTTCTCCAACTTGAACCCTCTCAAAGAAAGAAGCCAATATTGTTTGTGTGTGCCATTTGTGAAAGAAAGATCCTGAGAGAATCATTTTTGGTGGAATTATAAGGGCATTGACGTAATAAAATTCAACAAATTAAGAAGAATTAAATTTGCAAGGCATACTTGCCTCTTGGGTATTACTAACCCAACATATAAAATCTTCAAACATAAACCTATGGGTAGTAGAACTAGAGAACAACCTCGATGGCTGATTTCAAGAGAGTAAGGGTATGCTTTGGAGAAGGCCAAGGCACACCCGGGGTTGTTGTGCCAACGATGACAATGAACATGTTGTTGTTGTGTATGACAAAGGTGGTAATAACAAAAAGATATAGTCAAATATTGCCTAAGGCGTGAATTACTGTCGTGGCAACATCCATGGCACGATCCGAGTACATGTATTGAAGATGAATGAGATAAACGGGTTTTGAGTTAGCCCACACGCACACTAGGGGGGTTGCGAGGAGTTAAGGGGGGGGGTTATAGGTAAAAATTCCAGATTTTAATCTATTGGACTTGCACTCTTGAAGTTTGACACGTTGCTTTTGTTGAGTAGAAGACGGGTTTACGGAAATCGGCCCTAATGGGGAGGTTGCTTAGAATTACTGGGGAGTAATGGATTAAAAAAAATCCCGTTTTCGAACAATTAAATACACAGAAATGAAATTTCGTATGCATTTTTCTTTTGTTCAGGTGAAATCCGATAATAACGGATCTTTTGGAAAGCGACTCTCAAGGAGGATTAGAGGGTATAATGATAAAAAAAAGTCGGTTTTTGAAATATAAGATTTAGACTTGAAATTTGGCAAGCATGCTTATTTTGTTGAGCAGAGATCCGCTAAAAATAGGTTTTGCGGAAATCCTCTTTAGAAGAGGAGGTTACGGGAGCGTAAAAAATAATTCTACTTCAATTTTGAAAATTCAAGTCATGACCTTTTTGAATCAAGAGGTTATAAAAAGGGTTTTCAATGTAATCGAACGCTTGATTCTAGGACTTAGATATCAATAATTTATAAACAATGTATATTCATACATCACGAAATACTCAGTGAAGTGGGCAGGTAACGGTTAGTATTGATGTGTATAAATTGTAACGATAACAAATATAAAACGTAAAACAAATTTGCAACAGTTTTGCAAATAATTCTATGCAAAAACGTTGCCTTGAACATATTCCGCTGTCAAGGAGCATCTGTTCTTTTCGATTATTTACATTGTGATGAAACTTTGAAAGAAATGCTTTTTTTTTTTTACCAAACAAACCTTTCTTTTTTTTATTTTTTATTCGAACCTTCTGTACAAAGGGTTGTGGAAACTAAATACATTACCACACACGCCACACATTCTAAACTTTGTTCAAGACATAAACAAAACCGATCTTTTGTTGTCGAATAAAAAAAAAATGTTTTTTTTTTAAGTTCTTTTTTTAAATAATCAAAACAAACTCCAGACTATGGTGTAAAGATATAGCAAAATAAATATTCAGCTTCCCATAAATTTAATTGTATGCGTTTGTTATGGAATGAAAAATAATAATTTTTAAATAAATAATGCTAAAAAATATATGAGTTTGCGGTGGTCATAGCAACGACATGCTGTTTAGATGCATGACGTCACAGCGGCGTATGGAGTTCTAGCGCATTCCGAAAGCTAATAAGTTCTAAAAAATGACAAGTTGATCAATTTTTTGGTAGCTAAAACTACAACTATTACTTCTTCGGTGAATTATAGTTTTAATTATGCACAAAAAATCTATCTGAATAATAATTCGATTTGATGATGTTATATTTCAGAATTTTAAACAAAACTTAAGGAGACAACTATATGCGAATTTAAAACAGATTTTAAAAAAATGTAGTGCATAAAAATTTAGAATTCCTGGAGTGATTTTAATGAATTGTTTTATGATTTAGACTTATATTTCTGTCTTTTACTTAAATAAAAAATCATTGCACAAGAATACTTATCTTCGTTCCTTTTCTTTTAATTTATTTAAAAATTTTATTGGCGATTTTTTAAAATTTTCTTACAGATAATTCATAAGTTAATTACATTTTTAATAACAATTTGTAGAATGAGAAACAAGGATATATTCTTTCAGAAACATATTTCTCCCCGTTCTTTAGATAATTAAAGAACAAAAAAGTACAATTAGCATCTAATTATCACTTCTAATTTGCATTAACGTTATCAAATCCGAAAATGCCAACCTTGTTCCCTTAAAGAGATAAGTGGTTCGTTAAGTGATAATCATTGCCAAAGATATCATAAAACTGTGGGAGCTGTTACAAAAAAATATATGTAAAAAAACATTTGTTAATATTCATTAAAAGTTAATGAATATGGACCAATGACTTTCAAAATTCGTTGTTTTTTAAACTAGAACGTGCTTAAAGTCTACAAACAACGAAAAATAAGAGATGACTCTTATCAAATGAATTTTTTTATTTAAAAGTTACACATTACATGCAAAATAATTACAAAGATTTTGCTTGAAAAATTTTATTTTTTAACTAAATATAAACAGATACGTTTCCATTTGATATAAGTATACTATATTTTGCAATTTTGCCTTAATTGGCCTGAAACAAAAAAGATTACATTATTTTATCTGACGTGAACCAGCTGGATCCTCTCACTGGTATTGGAGATTTATAAATAACACAGCTGGATTCACTTACTTCCTATTATTTTCCATCATTCAATCGCATTTTCTATAAAATATTGCAATAATGTAAAATAATAATCAAGGTCACAAACCAGTGATCAGGTAGCTTAGCACAACTTCTTTGAAGAACAGTAAGCGAAAGAGGGCCTCTGTTTGGTGAAGGTAACCTTACAGTTATAGAAAATACTTCTACTCTAATTTCACCTTGCCCTACATTGACTCGTGGGCCCACTTATTATCTTCTCCAGTTTACTTAAACTTTCGATCGCCGCCTCCCCCCTCCCTTTATGTATCCGACTGGCATTGCGGACCCCCAAGATTCTGAACACCCCTACCTGACTTAATATTCTTGTTTACAACATTTGTTCTAATGGAGTTTTTTCATCAAGGGTAATTTAGGGATGGATCTAATCTAGGATGGTATTTTTCAATTTCTCCACGAAGCCTTTTAGAGTTTGTAAAAGAGGAAAATCTTAACATTAAATCAGAGAGTCCGCGGACCCTCTGGAAAGTCGCTGCAAAGCGGTCCGCGGACCATAATTTAAGAACCACTGTTCTAATCAGCTCTCAAACAGAGACTACAAGACGCCAATTTTGCAGATCACGTTACACATCGATTTTATGATACAGCCGACTCTCGCTAATTTAAACCTTCGATAATACGAACCTCTCGCTAATTCGAAGTATATGCTCAGTCCCTAGAAAAATTCTTGATATTTCGAGCTAAAACAATACGTTTTGGTACACTCAATATTTCCAAGTAAAATCTGTGGCTGACCAGACTACAACACGCGATAATTCAAAGTTATCATATAAAACTCTCGACAGTTCGAATGCTTGGTATCATGTACAGTCCTCTAGCAAACAGGTTGAAGCTTACAAGTTTTGTGTTGTATTGTCTCTGCATGTCTCCCCTGAATTGTGGCTTTGGTTCCCAATAACACAGAAAGTGATGAAGACGAATCGGAGGAGGTGACTCTGACAGAAGTTAAAGTGTCACTAAATAAACTATATATATAAGGAAATTTTCTTTCAAAATCATGTGGACCTGGATGTATTTCCGGCTTGATTTATTCTAGAAAAATCTATTTACAAAGTTGGATTGAATGCCATAAAAAAGATAACAGATTTTTCACCAAAATAGATTAATCATATACACTATGTATTAGTTTAATACTTGCTTTTAATACATAAATATATTAACTTCTGTATACACAGTATTAACTTTTGTATACTGTGTATACTTTTAAAAATACTTTAAAATGATTTTATACAGTGTACAATTGTTGTTTTATTACATAGTTTCAAATTTAAATGCATTCGGAAAAAAATTCTCTTTGTGTATTTTTGGAGTTTTTCTACTGGGGTGTTGATAATTCGAAGTTTTTCAATGGTCTCTCCAACTTCAAATTATCGAGAGTCGACTGTACCATGAACGAGATTTCAGAATCTCTGATGTGGCCGTGGTAGCCGAGCGGTCTGGGCATCGGATCGTGGCTAGCATGCCATGAGTTCGATACCAGTGCCACTGAAGACCCGCCGTGTAGGGGAGAGATGCACGTAAAATCTGTCGAGAGCTCAAACGCCCTCCAGCTCAGGTGTCGTCCGCGTCATTTGACCATGGTTCAAAATTACGCGGACCGTCACCAAAAGCCCTCGTTTAGCTGAACATTGGGACGTTAATATTCACTCACTCACTCAGAATATCTGAATAAAATCAAAAGAAGTATTTGTTCTTGCATTTCTAGACTGTAATTTCTAAAAGCATTCTCAATTCCTTTCTCTAGGTTCTGTTGAGTGTCGCCTTACTGGCGTACATCCTTCGACGAGCCAGGCAAGAACTTCGAAAGTCAGTCAAAGGAGATCTTGAAGAAATCATCGTCGGAAATAAAAATCCACTTCTGGAGACAGCTTCCGACTTCAACTTCAACTACATCTCCAAAAAGTTACCTTACAGCTGTTCTGGGAACAGGTCTTCACGTCTTTGCCTTCTACACAGGATTTGACAGCAATGTGTTATTGGAAAGCGTGTGCCATACTGGTGTCTATATGGAGAGAGAAATACTGCAGTCCATGTCAAATCAAAATATGTATCTATTTAATTTATAGTTTTATATACACATAAACGTATAATCGCGACAGTGTCTTATATGTCAAAGTCGATTGTTACTGTAAAATACTTCAGATTGTGTGATATTGTTTGTTCTTGTCTTTGTCTTAAAAGAGTGATATTTAAAGCGTTGATTGCGTGTGTCTTTGTTGACAGATTAAAATATATAGAAAGATGAGTTATTGGAAGATGATATATAAGTTTTTATGGTATGATGTGTTTCTATATTATTTATACTTATATATTATAACCTTTTAACACTGATTTTTTTTATTTGTGTTCTCAAAGAAGCAATTGTAAATACTCTACATTGTGTTATGTTTTCTCTCTCTCTCTCTTTTTGTCTATTTCTTCTAAACATTATAGGAAAGCTGTCTTATGAAATATTTTTTCATTCTACTCTGTTATATATTTATTTTTATATAGAGATTTTTATTTAATATATATTAAAAATATGGAGCTTTTTATAAATTCTTCCTTGTTCGAATTATAACTACAATAATTCATTCCTGCAAAAAATAGTAGTATCATTTTTCTCAATTTAGAATATTAACATACCATGGGATGTTAATCTTATATATATATATATATATATATATATATATAAATACTCATTAATTTGATAATTTTTTAACGTTTTAGTGTGAACGCATTTATTCTTATTTGAACTTAATGTAAGGAAATACTCCAATGAAAATCGTATATTTTACTTGGTATTATATATTGTATAATATTCTCAATTTTAAATCTTGAATATTGTACAACTTCTTTTTGGATCCTATATTAATTCGTTATTCAAAGTATATCTGTAGTTCTTGTAAAACTTGTTTAGTAATGATTTTGCCTCAGGGGAACTGGTATTTCAACTTCTTTTTGCATTATTTCCTACGCTTAAAATTAACCCACTAACCTTTAACGAATTAACAAACGAATCTTGAATAATAGTACACTACTAATGCTCAACTTTGAACTAAATAATGCGAATACGCCCCTGCTGTTGTATAACGATGCTATCCTCTTTTATAACGATCTCAAAGCGTTAAAAAAAGAACACTATTAAGTAACTGTCTGTATAGCTGCGAAAATTATCAGGTAAAATTCAAGATATTTCTCTCATAACGTTAATTTAAAAAAAAATAAATTTAACATTTTAGAAAACTTTTTGAGTTGATTTTAATATTTAGTTAAATGTCTGCTGTAATTTCAAATGTTTCATTCTTTGTTTGTAAACATTTGTTCATTTCTTTTTCTTTTATAAACCGTTTAAAATATTTTAATAGTTTTATAATCTATTAGTATCCTGTGTTTCCGGATCTGTTAATGTTAATCTGGTTTTCACAATGAGACTTCTTCTGTGCTCTGAACACTTAAGAAAAATGATTCTGTAATCTGAGCTAAATCATCCCAAGCACACATGCCGGTTCTAACGAGATTTTTTGTTTATCAGAAATCAAAAATATAGCTGAAGTGATGGGAAAGATTAAAGTATTAGATTATTTGTGCTTAAAATTAAAGTTTTATTCCATTATTAACTATTGATTGATTCTTTTTAAATGTTTAAAATATATCGTTTATGTTTTAAATTTTTTTGGAAGGGGGGGGGGATTTAAATATTGAATAATTTATATAATTTAATTTACTAAATGTCTTCAAGCTTCCAGTTTTTTTTTCTTTATTTAGCATTGAAGTGTATATTATTTGATGATGAAATATGTGCCTTATTCTCTTTTTATTATTTTTTTATCAGAGATTGCTACAAAAAGACTGTCTCATTTGATATTTATCTTTAAAGCTTTTTCTACAATATTTTTGGGAAATAATTTTTTTATCAAGTCCTAAGCTCAGAAATCATCTTTCCTTCTTTTAAAAACTTTTTCCATACTGAGTTATTTATAAAATTTCTTTCTTGTGAGTAATTTTATTTAATTAAAATAATTCCTTCGGTTACGATATGAAATTGTTTATTGCTAACTAATTTGCTTTTCACTGTATAAAAGTAATTTTTCCCCTGTCTTTTAATAATTTGTATATGCTTAAGAATATTAAAAAAGTTAATTACACTATCATTACAGTTTCAGTTGACCAGCATTAAAAATGCAATAGTAATTTGATTTCTGATCTAGAAAGTATGAAACGTAGCACATTAATTTTAATGTAAATTACTTTTCACTAGAAATGCGTGGATTAATAAAAAAACTTTCTAAAGTAGCTTTTAAAAGCAATAATAAATTACTAAAACAACTTTCATCGCAGTTAATAAACTAGAAAAATTCAGTGGCGTTTCAACGACTAATTAGCATGAAGAAATAATTTCTGCTTGGGGTTTGTAAAGTGTCGTCTCTAATAGCAACCGTAGAACACAATTAAATGAATCGTGAAGGTTCAGTGACCGTGTTTGACGAGAATATTTAAATGATTAAATATTCAGTGAAAATCGAAGTGACAAAAGCGCGAATTGTTTCATCGAATTCATCTGTTGTATTTATTCCTTTTGAGAAATTTTGAATTTCTTTTGTTATATAAGAAAGCGAATTTTTGATTAACAGTCAAAAGAATATGTTCATTTGAAATAATATTTTGTATTTTTTTCCCCATCTAAAACATAATATACACAATTTTATATATTTTTCTTAGCTAAATAACTTCATATCTCTACTCTTTGGTTTCATAAAAGCGAATCATGTGCTTCACAAAAATATCTATTATGAAATACTATTACTTTTTGAAAGTATTAAAGCGAAAAAATCTGAATTATTCGCGACAGTTATGCGTTACACTGTAAAATAAGATTCGGTACTTCCAAAGAAATTACGTTAATTTTATGGAACAAATTAGGCTTAATATTTCACATGTGACAATATTAAAATGAAAGTACAATTTGCGAAAAAAATATAGCATATTCTTTTGTCCTACTATTTCTTTTTTTCCAAAATGTCCCCCCATCTCAGCTTATATAAAGTGAGATCACATTGAACGATAAATATTGTCTGTTATAAATCACATCAACTTTTTCTTTGTTATTTAATGTTCTGTATACCAAAAGAGCAGCTGAGAACATAAACTTTGTTCTCCTTCGTATTTTTTATCGTTTGTATAAATGTGTCGTATATTTTCCCTAATTTGTTGTGATGGATATTTATTTTATCATTTTTTTTTTGTTTCACGCACTTATGATTCTTCGGAATATTTGTAATTATAATTCAACTGTTATATAGATATATATATGCGTGTGTTTTATTACCACCTATAAAAAGTTTTCTTCGACAACTGCAGCTGCAGTTCTTGAAGTGGAAACAAATGCAAACCATGTTAGGATTGCCATTTCAAAATTTTCGTGATAAACATCATGAGATTTTCAAAATGCCTCTGCTAAGATGAGAGGAGGAAAAGAGTGCAAAACTATATTTATTATTATTTTTTTCTATTGCAGACTTCAGCAAAATTCATATTTTGGCTTAGTGTTAATTAAAAGTGTATTTGATATTTTCTTTACTCGTCAAAGCATGAAAATGCCATGGCTGTATAACATGACAAAATTAAATTCTTTTAAATCTGCAAAATTCTGACAGAAAAATCAAAGTCTAGGAAAATAAATAAAATAATAAAAGTACATATCGCCATAAGTATTTTAAAACACCATTTATGACTGTGTTGCGAATTGAAGTATAAAAGTTATAAGGAAAATAATACTCATGTTTATGAAAAATAATTTTGACGATAATATTTTATATAACTTTTTGTCTTTTTTTTTTTTTTTTTTTGGATTTTGTTTTAAAATGAAAGTCTAAAAAAGTTTTTAATATTAATGTTATTTTGAAAAATGTCTTTTTTGTTAAAGTATAAATTAAATTTTCAATACTCATTTTCACCCTTTTAAACAGTTTTGTAGCGTTTTAAGCCAGGAAAACAAATGATTTCATAATTTTTGTCTCGGTTTGTTTAAAATGCGAATGTTTTAAATGTTTTATTCCTTTCCCTTATTTTTCGAATTCTTTTTACGCAAATTGTTTCAATTACAGTTATTTTAAATTATTCTATAGAAAATACAACATTATTACAATTTTTATTCAGACGATTTTTTTTATCAGTGGAATGAGAATAACTTTTCATTTCCGTCCTAAATATTAAAACTTTCTTGAATTCAGGATAAAACTCATTACTATTCTCTGAGATGCAATAAAAAAGTAAAGAAAATATTCCTAACTGCTAGCGGAACTTCCGGAACATTTTCTCCTCAGACAGTTTAGTAATTCAGACTCGCCCTTCTTACCTGTATTAAAGGTATCCCAAATGCAACCTGCGTAGCAAGCACACGGTAAGAGGTGAAGGTCATTCAGAGGACAAAAAAATCATTTATTCGAACATAAGCAGTGTATTCCACCTATATATAGACGATTAACTGCATTGAAAAAAATACTTATATCCTTCAAAAGTAGTCTTTACTGTAATCATTTTTCAGAGTCGATCTGTTTTACTGTGTCAAGAGCAAATTTGGCAGTGATAAGCATAAATCAAATCAGTTTAATGAAATTGTGTAAATCTTATACGAAAAGAGAGAGATGTTGGCCAATTTTTATGTTTGGATTAAAAATTATTTAAAAAAATATTTGACGATAAGTAAATACAATTTAGTAATCTTTTTATTTTTCTGCGAGGGATTTTGTTTTCTTCTGACTGGCTATATCAGGATCATGAAATAAATATTAAAGAATATTTTTCTCCTTACTATTTCACATTGGAATATAAAATGTTCCTGAGATTTTATTTTTAATTTTTTTGCATAGGTATGTTTGTTTGCGTTATTGATTGTTAATTAATTTAGATTATTATTCATAAAATATTTTCAATTGATCAGAAAAACCATCAAAAAATTCAGTCCTTAATGTTTTTAGAGAAAATTACATATAATAATGCAATTAGTTCCTTGATTGGGTAATGTTACAAGTATATTGTATTAAGCCCTTGTTAAATCTTTAATTGTTTTTTTTTCCAATTGAGGATTTAATTCTATAAATATTTTTTTAAAAATCAATTTTCGAAATATTTCGAATATTTTCTCTAGCAATGAATTTTAATGAAGCTGACACAAATTCCGATACTTCTTTTTTTAATGACCATAGGAATGAAAAAACTAATAAAATATTTTATCAGGTACTCTCTGAATTTCAGCGCATTTTCTACAGCCACACACAGATAAAATATTCCTTCCTATTAAAACGACTGCACTTTAACCTGTTCGATTGGAATTTATCAGATTCACGTGTGTCCAACATAAACATTTTACTTCCCTTCAGTGCTTTGTAGGTAGTCATTTTTTTTTCGAAGCGGATTTTTTAAAAATGTCGCTCTATTTTCTACGCAGAAATAATGAGTAAAATTCACTCTATAATTAACCCACTTGCGTTGTACTTATTTTTTCGTAAATAAAATTTTAGAAATTTTTAAATTAAAATGCTGTGAAAGAGTTTTGCGAGGTAAAATAGAATGTGCATGTTTTTTGTTTTTTTTTTTTTGAAGAAATATTTTTCTTGTCTTAATTCTACATGTGTTCTTTTTAATTAGTTAAAAATTCCATGTTATTGTATTTTTGAAAAAAAAATTATGGAGATTTTTTTTCCTTTTGAATTGTGCTCTCTATTATACGATGAAAACATTTCTGTACATCTAATTTACAATTTTTCATTAAAAAATTTACATAATTGATTTTAAAAAGGAAGTAGTTAGATTATAAAATTTAGCTCATAATATTATGTGTGTTGGGTAAAAAAAACCTTTATTAAATTCTAATAACTGCTGAATACCATAAAAAAATTACCAAAAAAATTCGAATTCTGCTATTTCAGATTGAATAAATGGAATAAATGCCAAAAGAAAATACTGTTTTTTAAATTTTACCGTCTTATGTTTTATGCCGAATTGCTTATATGTTATGCAAATTCCAGATTGATTCCTGATTATTATTAGATTTAATTAAACTTGTAAGATACTCTTGATACCTTACGATTATTGAACTTGAAAGTATTTCTATGCAGTTTATTCTTTAAAAATGATTCAATATAAATTTTATCTTTTCAACTTACTACTAAAGTTGTGCCACAATACTTAAAATATTTTCCTTTCATTATTGATACTCAGAAAAAAATATCCTGTACTTTTCCTTTTTTCCGGCGCAAATCTCGCCAAGCAGGCTTTATTGGCGACAACACATAATATACACATACAAAAATTGTTGGTTCTCATTGGTTTTTCATTTATTATTGATGTATTATGAAAAAGATGTTATTGATAAGAAAAGACAGTGACTTGTTTTGAAAATGTAGAAGTTTACCAGCGGAAATACTCCGTCGGTTGCATCATTTTTGGCGACTTTATCACTTGCGCCGGCGAAACGCAAAAGTACCAAAAATCCTTCTTCACTTGTGTTAATATTTTATTCGGAAATATTTTGCTAAATTTTATGGTTGTTCCCTCAATTTATTTCTGTATATTTAAACAAATATGTACCTTATAAATGTTTTGTATTCTGTCAATTTTTTTTATTTATTATATAGTATTTAAGCAAATGTGTTATGTATAATTTAATTTCTGAATACTCTTTTAAGTATCTATATATAGTTTCTGTTGTTTAATATTATCTAATTAGATGTCATACGTTGTAAATATGTTAAAATTTCTAAATATTTTATTTTATTCTAAATTGAGAAAAATTAAATCCAAAGAATATGCTTCGAAAATTTGCAAAAATATTCTATGAGTTCCTATAATTTATTTATTGAGGGTTGTTGTATATACATGTGTGCGTGGTGTGTTTGAAAAATATTTAACTTATATTAAGAAAATGCACATTTTTTCTCTCTCCTTTGTGTTTCTCGATTTAATACTGTATAAAAAATATCTCAACGTGGATTGTTTGTTGACCTGAGATGTATTTTGGTGTAACAAAAAAACAAACTTCTGAATGTTTTGAATTCTGAAGAGTTTACAAATAAAATATATATTTACTTTTCTTATTTGTGAATCTTTTTTCCCTTGCCTTTTATTTATAGAATGGTTTGAATTTTATTATTTGTTCTTTATTTGACAATATTTATATGTACAACAATAATTTTTTAAAAATTGTTTGATTTTTAACACGCTTTTATAAACTTCACTTGTATGTAACGGAATCTTTGAACTCAATTTTTACCCATTTTAAAAGGTCGGATTAATTCGAAATTTTGCACACTTGTCAAGGACCGATGACAATACAATAATTTCATTATTTTGTTCCGTTGTCCTGATCAGGATCATCAGCAATAACGATGTCCAGATTTGGCGACTAAAAGATTAAGGTACAAACCTTGAAGCGAAAATGCGCGCACGTTCAGGGTTAATACAGATACAAGAAAAAAAGTGTTCCTTATGTGAAAAAGGGGAGGAGGCGTCAGCAATTTCTTACCATATTATAAACAATTTCCCAGTTTTTCTGAAAATGGAAATAAAAAAAAAAAAGACTCGAGCACGGGAAAAAATAATTTATGTTCTAATTGCTAAACTCGGACATAAATTTGTTTCTAAATTCTCCTGTCGGATTTGTTGAATGAAACATCATTCCTTGCTTCATTTTACCAAAACAACTGAGAATTGATTCAGAGGTCACCGGATTAAATCATTTTTCCCAAACTTTTCGATTCAAAGCGTGTACTCTTATGTCTAATGCTGATGCAAGCTTCAGAGAAAATATCGAGCTCTTTTTAGTGAAAAATATCTGGCTTTAACACCTTTTTCCGCATAAAATATTTTAAACTTAGCTCTTTCAAATTCCCTTCAGTTCGCTGATCCTACATTTTGCAAACCAAGCCGTATCGACGCTTTGATAGGATGCAAATGTGTATTCCAGATTCTAAAAATATGACGCATTTAAGATTAATTCATCAATGAATAAATAAATGATAGTTAAAGAATTAAAAAACACGCACTTTTATTGTAGATCTAACTAAAAAACGAAAAAAAAATTATAGTTTAAAAGAAACTAAAAAAAAAAACACTCGCTTTTATGGTTAATCGAACTAAAATGTAAAAAATAGAATTAGAATGATTAGACAATTAATGTCATTGTGATAAAAAGCGTGGGGGGCTTTGTACTACATTTTTACACTAACTCAGCATTTCGGAATAGAACTAGTAAGAAATTATAAAAATTGATATCGAGCACCCCAAAATGACATTAATTTTCTCGTTAATCATTTTATTCTTATATTAAGAATTATTTTTTACATTTTAGTTCGATTAACAATAAAAGCGTGTTTTTTAAATTTTTTTTAAAACTATAGTTTTTTTTACGGGCGCAAATGTGTAAGCAAAAAATCATAAAATGTTAAGGGACCCTAAAAAAAGGCATTCAAGGAATTTTGATTCAGGGCCTCACTAAGTACTAGCTACTCCAGTGCTTAAAACATTAAAAACTTTGCTTAATGCATATTTTACATAAAGATACTCGTATTTCGTAACAAAATCATTGCCAAAAGATTATGAAATGAAAATGGTACATTGTTTTTTATCCACCTAGTTTTCTTTTTAACAGATTTTAAGCGTATACTTGAAATTCCAAAGACTTTTTAACTTTTGAATGTGAATATTTAAAATCTTGTTTGTATATTAGTGCAAATCATATTACTTCAGTGTTTGACTTTCCATATCAAAACTAACTGTTATTTTTTTTTTTTAAATAAGTAAAAAATTGCTTAGAAACTTAATGTTTATATAATTCGCTGCATTTACCCTTTTGTGAGAAGATGACTCGAAGCAAAAATGAAAGTGCTTACATAAAGAATTAATTCTGCAGTGCTTTCAAGTGAAATGCGCGTTTGCAAACAGAACAACTGAACTCATCAATTCCGAGCACGTTTAGTCTCACAGGCGAATTATTGAGTATCAAAATTCGAAACATTACTTTTGTGTGTATCGTAGTAATTCTTATTTGCTTTGTCATATTTTTACGGTTTTTTAAAAAAAATTCTTAGAAAAGCATAAAAATAACTAACTTGGTTTTCCTACTTAGACATTAGAAACTGACAATATTTATTCAATTATAGTTTTAAATTAAACATCCCCCCCCCCGTTATAAAGGGGTCTACAGTTTTTCAGCTGCACTTTTTTCGTATCTATTTTTGAGAGAAAAGCGTGCGCGGTGATGTATTCATGTACAATTTAACCATTATTCTAAATTCGGGAAATAATTATTGGTTTAAAAATTGAATATTTTTAATACATTGGGCAATTTTTTTTTTATGAAAAATAAATATAGTTTTTGTTTTTAAGCACATTGAAATACTGTCGGACCTCCATTTTACGAACCTCTATTTAAAGAATTTTTCCTGGAAGCGAGAACCTAGAATATTGAAAGATAAATCTCTATTTAACGAATTTTCCACATAGTGATTATATTTTTTAAATTACGGGTTATGATCACACACACTCAGGAAAAAAAAGGAAAAATCCCGACGAAATTTTACGTATTATATACAATAGAATGTCGTTTATCCGAATCAGTTGAGACCGGACACCGTTCGGATAACCCAAA
>BMAO01027880.1:0-48401 GCA_019973975.1 Trichonephila clavata
AACATGCTTCCAATATGTCAAAGAATGGTCTGAAACATATATCACAGGAAATTACAGTTTTTTTTTTCAATTGTGTTTTTTTTTTTTTGTTTTTTGTTTGTTTTTTACTTTATCGCAAGTAAATTGGGCAGATATAGAAAACTGCGTTGAGTTTTTATCGAAAGAAATTCTGATATTAAAATCTATGACAATTGTTTATTTGAAGGAATTAGAAGACTGATTGTGTACATTTAAATTCTAATAATTACAACAATCAGAAAATCAACATGCTGAAACTGGTAAAAGATGGGTGGAAAACTTAACTCTTTCGAAAAGGAACACATTCCTTTGAAAATTTATTTCATATGAATTATTAGTTCCGTTGTGCTGCCTGAACTAATGTAGCAGTTGAAGAGTTTTTTCAATTGGTAATGATTTTTGGGCAAATGTGAAATCAAGATTGAATGTTGATATTTTAGCTGAAGTTCTTAACGTAAAATTCAGTTTGAATGATATTTTTGCTCCAAAATTTAAGATACATTAGAAAATGATATATGACAAAAAAAATTTAGTCAATGGAAAAATACTTATTTGAGTAATAATTAAAAGTGATTTAAGTGTAATTATTATATATATATGCTTATTTTTATTTAAATTAATAAAATTTTCATACATTACATTATAATATTTTCTTAAATTTTTCGTCCTTCTTTTCATTGTGAGAAACTGGTCACACACTCCTTACTGATAAGGATATAAATTATAAAATATTATTTGACTATCTCCAACCTATGAATGCATTGTATTGAAATAAACAGCACACGTCTTCGATGATTTTGGAAATTCAGAAATGGAAAAAAACTGCCTATATCAGGTAAATTTGAAATCTTTCACTTGTTGGAGATGATGAAAACATTGTTGGAAGCATTAGTTTTCAGCAGATTGTTGGATCTTTGAGTTCCATATCAACCTACTACTGTATATAAACGCAAACGCAGAACCTACGCCAGTATTTTTCGCTTTCCTGATACGAAAGTGAACCATGCTTGAAAATTATTTGACGGAAGAAAAGTGAATTATAAACCGTTAGTCGTCTTAACCGGCTGCATCTTCGGAACACTTCATTACGAAATTATATATTTTGAACGTTGACCATGGATTTAGCTTTATGTTAAACTTTCTACATTGGGAGTTTTCTGTTATTTGATCTAGTAAAAAATTGTATCTTGCAAACAAGCTTGGTGTATTAAAATTGTTTCCACTAATAAAACGTTATTATTTTAAAAGCTGCTTCCTTAAAAAATTTAACTATTGCTCTTACCCCTATTAGTATTTTCATACCTCGATTCAAGTCGATTAATTGGTAGTATTGGAAAACTTTGTGACGAATCTATACGGGTCCTTCAATTCATCTGGGGTATTCTTTTGGGTCTGCATTTTTCAACCAACCTTCTCCGAAGGGCAGAAAGCGTGATATACAAATTTTGTTTAATATATATATTCTTTATTCACACGAGTTGGAAAGTTAGTGAATTGTGAATAGATTGGAAGAGAAGAAAATCGGCAGTGAAATGTATACGTAAACAGTGTAGGAAAGTCATAAGTTGGAATATTAAGAAAGTGCTTAGATTAACTATTGGAGAGGTGTTAAGGTCAATGTGTAAGAAATAGAAAACTACAAGAGTTCAGGAACTGTGATCTTAAATCAAGTCGATATTTTAAGTTAAACTAATATTGTGGTCATAAAATACGTAAGCTCTGTATAAAGTTATATTAAAAGCAGAGCTGCATGATTGAATATATTCTCCCCCAAAGCAATCTCGTCTCACTCCCATTCTATTACTGATTATATTTATCTTGTTTAAGTGTTGTATGTTTCTGAGTTGAATATAGTGATAAATAAAATAATTGAAGTTCATCATATCGTCTGATCATTTAGTTCCTTCAACACTCGGCCGGTCACAGGGAAGAAGGGACTTAAATTCATTATAACTTCATCCAACTGAGCTCCAATATATGGAATGAAAATTTTTTTTAATTATCATGTTTAAACTTTACATTTTAATCTTCAAGAGTTTTGTGATGTGATTCTTTTTAACCTCCTTTTATAAGCTTCACTTGTATGTAACGGAATTTCTGAACTCAATTTTTACTCCCTTTAAGGGTCAGTTTAATTCTCGAAATTTTGCTTACTTGTCCAGGACCGATAATACAATAGTTTAATAATTTTGTTCCATTGTCCTGATCAGGATTAGCGATTTCCCATTTTCAGATCTCCTCCGCTTCTGGCAACTAATTTTAGATCCCATTTCCAGATTTGTGATGACTAAGTTACAATTTAGTTCGATTAACTATAAAGGATGTTTTTTAGTTTTTTTTTAAACTGTAATTTATTTTTAATTTATCTTAAAGAATAAAATGTTTACAATAATCCAGACGACTAACTTCATTTGAAACATTTATTTTGTTATAACATTTTTGCTTATAATTTGATCTAAGTTAAACAAAAATTAATTTTTAATTTACTTCGGAACATTTCTTAATGCTACTTCAAAACTCTTTGACAATTCTTTTAAAATATTCTTAGGAAACTTTTGCATCATTTTTTCTTTAAAGCATGCTAAAATAACTTTAAATCTAAGAGCAGCATTAGAATTCCTCATTAAAGTTTCATGAGAAGAATCAAAATAAAACTTCTACAAAATTCTCTTGGCTAGCTCTCTCAATGCAAATTTTTCCCCTATTTAGAGCTTTTCACACCAAACTCATCGTTAAAAAAACCTAACACTTTCAAATATAGCTGTGAAGTTATCATTA
This sequence comes from Trichonephila clavata, assembly GCA_019973975.1. Lineage (NCBI taxonomy): Eukaryota > Metazoa > Arthropoda > Arachnida > Araneae > Nephilidae > Trichonephila > Trichonephila clavata. The sequence continues at coordinate 2,797 of BMAO01027880.1, forward strand.
TCCCATGAAAATACAAGAAATAAGGCTATAAATACAGTAATCTTAACTTTGAGAATTAGTGAGGTAAGAGAATTTATGGGCATCATAAAAAATTTAATCGAACTGTCATCTCCAGAACACTAGAATAACAAAAATGAAGTACAAAAATATCTTTTATTCTCGCCCAAAATAAGGATAAATTATCTGTTGGCTGGTATATTGGATTTTATTCCCACCAATAAATAAAGTGCCCTCTTTCTGTATAACTTGGAAAAATTTTCTTTAATGCATTCTACTTTTATTTTGGAAATTCAGATTAATGTTGAAATCAATTTCGAAAATAATCCAATGAGTTTATTGAATATATTTAATAATTCAAATATATTCAATAAACTCATTCTGTAACTTCTGCATCTGAGCGAAAAAAAGTTATTTTGAATGCAAAAATATTTCACACTTTTCATATTCTTGGATGAATTTCTGATTTTTTCTCCGATTCTTTGCTTCTGTAATTCTTTCTTTTAAAATTTCCTCGAAATGCAGTTAAATATTGAAATATTATTGTGCAAAATTTAAATAACTATAATCCAGAAACTACTTTATTTTAACGAAATGTATTATTTTTAAATATAATACGTTTTATTATTGAACATGTACTCTTATTGAAAACATATATCTTGTTCTGTATTAACAATTTATATTTTAAACATATCTTTGATTGTCATGAGCAAAAATAAAAGTGATAAAAATATACATTTTGCATTTTTTTTAAACGTAGTTTTTACATTTCACAAAGAGAATTTTAAAAAATGATTTCGAATTCTAATAAAAAAGACGTAGTAGTTGTCATAATTGTTATCTGGAATTCTCAATTTGCGCCGAATGATTCTGAAACTGAAACAATTTGAATAGAAAAATGAATTTTAATACTTTTTGGTGTTAAAAGCTTTTGTTTTTTAATTTAAGTAATAAAACTAATATTACTGTACCTATTTTTGAAAATTATTTTAAAAATGACAACCACATAATTTTTATTTTAAACATTAGACTTTATTTTGCTCTTTCTTGACAAAAGAAAACATTACCAACAGAATGTAATAAGACTTTTAATACTTACTCATTCAAATTTCTAGTAAATATTTATGTTAAATCAACGTCTATTGTTTTAAACTTTCAACTATTCGATTTTATTCGAATATATCTGAAACGCTATGCGAATTTAATGAATACTTTAAACCAATTTTACAATGGTATGCCTTAGAATAATCATGGATGGAAGATGATTTTTCTTTATACAATGCTTTTAGATTGGAGCTTAGTATAAATTTAAATTATGGTGTTTCGAATTCCATGTTCAGTTATTATAATCGTTAAGTAAGATAAACTAAAACAAAATTATGCAATTCTGAATTATATGAGATAGAACTTCAAAGATTTGTTGAGAACTTAATTGGAAATTCTGTTTTTATTATTGGAATATCACACTGTGTTAATTAATTGGAACCAATACAAGTATTTGTTGGCTGATAGATTTTTTCATTTTCTATGTTACATTTTACTATAGCTAAATCTCATAACATAAGAAATAATGAGCACAAAGAAATTGTATCAAAAAAGCACTATTTTATTTTTATTTATTTATTTATTTTGTTAATAAATAATATTCAGTGTTGTTTTTAAAGTTATATATACATTTTAATTGTACTTTTTTTGTAAATGATACATTTTTTAAAAAAAAAAATGTTTTATCATCAAATAATTTTATGAATATTATATATATCGACTTAATTATATATAACTGATTAATATATTAATAACTTAATGAAATAATATATGATTATTAATTAAATAAAACTACATCTGTACAATGTTGAGGAATATAACGAACAATTGTGTTTTTCTGAATATTTTCTGTTTGAGAGGTATTTTATCGGAATATTTTCAATATCCGCCCATCATCCGACAAATGAAATTCCTGTTTCTAGTCTTGAAGAATTGACTTTTCCGTCCTATATTACTTTTCAGAAATTTCTTGAAGAAAGAGCAAATATACATACAGAATTCATTGAAGTCACAGATATCGGATCTATCACAGATGCAAGTGCAAATTATATCTGGTACAAAGTCTGCTCAAAAAATATCCGACTTTAAATTTTCCCGCGTACGTGAGACATTCTAAAACGGTGCCATATATACAGTGAAAGATGACAATTTAAGCACAGGCTCGAATTTTTTCCCTTCGTTCCAGTGTTCCAGTCGTTTCTTACAGGTTGCCGAATGAGGTCCTGCTATACGAGTTCGTCGGATTTTACTTCTCTGAAGATGACTGAAAGACTGCTTCAGAGGTACTGCATCAATTTTTTGCAATAAGATTGGTGATTTTCTAAGTGAAATAATTCATAAAATTCAGCAAGTGTTTGGGAACGATGCTACGGGGATTATACAAATTAAGGAGGTGTTTAATTGATTCAAAAGTGACCCGTACACATCGGTAGAGAGTGACCAACATTCTGGTAGGCCCCTAACAATTCGAAATTCTGATGTTGCTGAAAAGGTGGAAAATCTGATAGTGAAAGATTGTCGCTTACCCGCACGACAGACTTCTGAACAAGTTGAGATCAGGACATGTTCTGCACATGCAGTTTTGTGTGATCATGTACAGAGCGGCTGCGAAATTTGTTCCCAAGCTTATATCAGTGAAACAGAAAAACTCTGCCTGCAGTTAGTTCCACAGGATCTACTGACACTATCATTGCTGAACCTGACATATTGCTACTTCTGGCTAATCTCGAAATTGAAAATGTCATTGAAAGGATCCCGTTTTCAGAGAAGAGATGAGATAAGATAGAACTCAAAGACACACAGAGTCGAACATCATTCCAAAAAAAGCCTTCTAGAAGTGTTTTCGGCAGTGGAAGGAATGGTGGGCTAGGTATGTAAAGGCTCAAAGGGTCTATTTTGAATATGATTAGAATTCTAATTCCGCAAAGTAACTAAAATATTTTTTTCTTGCCAAAAATCGATACTTTTTGAACAAATGCTGATTACGCTGTTCAGTTAGCTTACTTTCTTTTGAAAATCAGTTTTATTACATAGCAATAACAGCGATTTATTGATAAGGAAATTACTTCCAGAAATGATAAAGATTTCATTAAACAGTTGGGTTTTTAATTTTTAAATCTAGTCAGATATCATTGAAATTTTATTTTATTTTTTTTTAACATTCACCTATAGGAAAAGATGAAATAACTTTCTTTTTACATTATTTGTTTTTTATAATCAAATGCTGCGAGCATATCTCAATTTTTTCTACTAGAAAATGATAAAGTATTAAAAAGTAGCATTAAAAAGTATTTAAAGTCTTCTGGATAATCTGCAGAAAGTTTTTTTTTTTTAATTTTGCCTTCACTGATCTGGTATATCCTTTTCATTAATATTACTTCGGTATTCCATTTTAATGTTAATGTTACGATTCCTGATTTCAAGTAAAAATCCAGGCGAGTTTTACGAGCTTGTGTCATTTCAATTTACATATTTAAATCCAAAAACCTTTGAGCTGCATTAAGCACGAACAGTCAGAACTAGACGGGGGAAAATAACACAACTTGTTTCTAGTTCTCATTATAAAATCTGAGAGCATAATGTTAAAATCTTGTGAGAATCAGCCATTTTTGTAGCTGAAAGAACAGCAAAAGAAATACGAAGCAGAATGAAAAGCTTTCGTAAGAAGATGAAAAAAAATTCTAAATAGTAAAAAAGTTGAGTTAATGAAAATTCCTTCTCTCTTTTCCGTTTATTTTATGTTTCACTCCAGTTTATTTTTCATTAAAATGCGCCCTATGCCTTATCAATGCACCAAATATAAATTCTGATGAGAAATCTCCGACAAAGAAAGGCAGAGTTTTTTATATTACAAAAAGTAATAAAAGCATTGAAATTTATTTTTCTTTCTATTTGTATAGTAATAGTTGCAAAATAATAACTTAAAAATCATACAATCCTCATAAAGTATCTTAAGGTTTACATATTCAGATAAATTTGATGATTGAGGAAAACAATTTCAGGGAACAAGAAGTAAAGGATTTGATATTTCTTTTCTCTTTTAAGGTACAAATAAATTTCTTAAAATCAATGTAACTCTTATTAAGTATCTTAAAAATTCACTTTTTCAAATTAGCTTTACGAGTAAGGAAGACAGATTCTAATTTAAAATACATAAATAAATAAAGGCAACGGTATTTTCTCAATGCTTTAATCAAACCTTGGTTATAATTGATTGAAATATTGATGAGAGACCACATAATTTTGAATGACACCTGGTACAACTCTTTCTATATTCACACCCCCAATGTACAGACTTTAACGCAACTTAAAGCAATATTCTAATAAAGTTATATTACCAACTTTTGCAATCCTCTTGGCACTTCAAAATATTTATACTAATTTCCTTTCTCATTAAAATTTGATGAAATGACATAAAGTTTTAGCTGCTGACACTTCGGAATAGATGAACATTAATTATAAACACTTTGTAAAGAGAAAATATCTCAACTCTCTATAAGCATCTAATTTTAAATCAAAGTTTCTGTTATGTCCTTATAGAAGTGCAGAAAAGTATTAATTAATTTTCTTCCGATCTCATCGATCACTTGTCTGGTGCTTGCAGTGACATTAAACGCAGTTTGGAAAATCCGCTTTAATACAAGAAATATTAATTAACATACATTTACTGTTCTAAAAGATGTTATATTTTCGGATCAGTAAGAATTTATTTTACTACACTTTATTGATATGAGTAGATTTATTTGCATATTTGCATTCCTGCAAAAATATGCATTCTGCATGTAATTTCTATGTTTTTTTTTCTATATTTGGATTTTATCTACCATTTTTATGTTTTTATTTTATTCTGTATAACAAAATTAAAGCGAAACAAAAAAATTTGTTACATACTTATATAGCGATTACAATTGCTTTATGTCACATTTATAATAACAAACTTGAATATTTGGGAACTTGTTAATTTGAGTGATAAGAAGCGAGGTTAAAGCTTATATCCCTAAGATTTAATGCTGTGTCTCCCTCAATATGAGAACTATTCGAAAAATACACTCTATCAGGAAGTGTCATTAGACTTTACGCCATTATACCAAACGGTACCTTAATTAAAATTGTCTATCAAAAAAGTGCTAGGTATTGATAAATAACAATTTCAAATTCAGATGCAATGCATGCACACATCAGATAACAAAGAGACTTGGTCGATACTACTTTAGAATCTTCAGTATCCGATATGCTATGTTGCAAATGACTATTGGTAATTATCTGAATAATAAATTAAAAAGCAGCAGTGCATTAATCCTTTATATAAGATAAGTGCAAGTAATATAAAAAACATTTTAAGTCAATTCCTACTTTGGATGGAGAATAAAAAGTATTTTAATTTAAACAAGATGTGTGTGTGTGTGTGTGTGTGTGTGTGTGTGTGTGTGTGTGTGTGTGTGTGTGTGTGTGTGTGTGTGTGTGTGTGTGTGTGTGTGTGTGTGTGTGTGTGTGTGTGTGTGTGTGTGTGTGTGTGTGTGTGTGTGTGTGTGTGTGTGTGTGTGTGTGTGTGTGTGTGTGTGTGTGTGTGTGTGTGTGTGTGTGTGTGTGTGAAAACCAGTTTTCGATGCCAACTTTTGTCATTGTTACAAACAATGGAGACGAATCTAAGTTGGCATCGAAAAGTGGTAATTAATCAATTAATATTTGAAAAAAAACTGTATTGACATCAAATGTTATCCACAATAAGTTTAAAAAAATTTATTTTAACCTGATTGAATGAATAGAATGTGTTTTATTAATGATTGAAAATTTGGACGATATGCATATATATAGAGAGAGAGTTGAAAAAAGCGATTCTATCAATTACAATTAAACAATTGCGGAACGTTCTAGAAGTTCCGTCGAGAACAGGAAAAAACTTTTCGTAGACTTCAGGAGTAAGAAAATTAGAGCTTTCTACAAAGAGATGTTGGATCTTCGAACGGTTAGTAAACGACAATTAGAGAGCGATGGTCTCACTCAATTGGTAGACGAAGTAAATGCTAAGAAGCGTAAGTATCAGGTCTCAACAACTATTATTTCCTTAGTTGGAAGGCATCATCCGTAAATGGATTGCTACCCTAGTATTGGTATCACAGTTGGATTATTCACCAGAAGAATTAAAAGCACCACATTACTGAATGATTAGCATTATTTTTTTGAATATTTTCAAGAAAATACGGTATTAATATATTTCAAAAGACGTTGGAGGATAATCTCATAATATTTTGAAATATTCAAATTCATGAAATCCTAAAAATGTATTTAACTTGATACTATTTTTAAAAAAAACATTAGATTCCCCAGAATGTTTTGGAAGACTTTTCACTCATTTAGTAATAAATTCTTAAATCTCTCGTTTATTTTTACAAATAATGTTAATTTTTAAGGTATCTTTAAGAATTTAAGTTTATGAAAGCCTTTCTGGGCTTTTTTAAGATAAAAAAATAATAATAATAGCATTTTCTTTGCATGTGGGCAAAAGAAACAGAGAAAAAATAAACAAAAAACATACAAACATTTCACATTGATTTCATAAAAAAGCTGTTATGTCTTGTTGCTGCTTATGCCACCTCACAGACGCAGATCGAGGCCCACGAAATTCATCATGGCTTCAGGTACGATGTCATGATGAATTTCGGGGTAAAATTGTTATTTTTTACATGAGCTAAAAAAGATCTTTAGAAAACTTTTTCTACTGAAAAAACTAAATACAGAGAAAATTTCAAGAATATAATACTGTAGCATTTATTAGTGTTTTCAAGAATAAAAAAAAGACATTTTCTATTTTTACTGCATTCTTCTTAGATTTGGACTAGTATAAAAACTAAATGCTTTTTCAAATTTATACATGCGTATATATTCGAATTCCTGCAATTACTTTCACATTTAGTGACTAATTGATACATAATTTTTCTTATACCTTCAAAAAATAACAGACAAATTACGAAAAAAATTACAGTTTTTCATTTTCTTTGACTTTTTTTCCCCTTGATCCTGTGGTAAAAAAAATTTTAAGTTGTTTGCAACCCTTTCAGTAATTATAAAATATTTTGTTTCAATCAAATAAGCTAATTTATTAATTGATTGCAGCAACACATAAAGGTTTGTTTTGCTAATATAATGATAATAAATAAAACTTTAAATATTTCCATACATGGGTAACTTTTACATAAACATTTGCAATACAAACGTGCAACTCCAAAAAATAATGAGTCTCCTTTTCTGCAAGTTGTTGCTTAATGGAGATTTCACCAATCGAAATAAAAAGCTTTTTGACAAATTTATTTGAAATAAAAGTTACTGGCACTCCAATGAAATAATATAATGTTCCCATAGCAACCAGTATAATCAATATCCATCAGTCCTTGAAATGTTGGTAAAAAAGAAACAGTTTTCAATAATTCTGGCCAAGAATATTATCTTTCCTTCGCTACGCTATGCGTCATCTTATCTCTTTAATGCAACCATCTGTCAAGTATTTTATCACTCTGAATGGCATCAGTGAACCGTTAACCAATCGTATTTCTTACACCTCATTTTGTAGCTGCGTAAACGATTTTTTAATAGAAATACAAGGAAAAAATGAGATTTTGCATTGGAGGCTTTGATATAAGAGCTTTTACACAAGCAGTGTATATCTGTTCATGTAAAAAGACTGGCATGGATTATATCTCCTCTGAAAATGATGTACTTCCTACTTTATCCAGAAATTAATAAAAATACACTTAATAAAGTACTTAGCTTATTTCTTGCATGCATTTTATATGCATTGTAAAAACAAGGATGTTAGTATTGAAACGTATTTATTTCATTATTATTCTACCATCTCATCAGCTTCAGAAATACTTTACCTTAAAGTTATAGAGATTGATTATTATCGAAATAATTCTATACAAGGTATTGAAAGTAAAATTATTTACAAAATCAGAATGAGGTACTTGGGATTTATTAAAGTCTTGATTATTGCTGAGAAGCAGGAAATATTACTTTTTCATAAAAAATTAAATCGAAATGTTTATTAAAAGGGAAAAACATCATTCAATTCTGCATAATCTAAGCTATTTCAGAAAGCTATATTTAACAGCTTTAGAGTCTACATACCTTAAGCACCATGTTTCTCATCTATGGTTTGAATCAAATGCCATATTCTCTTCAAAACAGTATATTTTTAAATATCAAATTAAATACTTTGGAAGAAGTTGATGCATCAAACGCAATCACAATAAATTCGAAATGAAGCTTCTTTTTAAAGAAATTACATTTTAAAAAACTCCACTGCTGTCTTTCTTTTCCGTAGATGGAGAACCATTTGACTTTAGTTTGAAAAGTGTTCCTGTGTTGTAAATGTAATCAATAATTTCATAAATGATTTTGAGTCTTAAAATAGTAAAGTGAAAGACTCAATTAACTATGCCATGTATACGTTGTTGTGTTCGCTAATTATTAAAACTCCTTCCCATTTTTATTCTGTTTAATGTTTTAAAACTATTCTAAGAATGAAAGAAATTTATATTTTATATAGATACCCATTAAAGACTTTATACAACTCCCCTATTGGAGAACACGTTAATAGCTGAAACATTACACCGCATGGAGAGGCCAACATACTCTCCTGATCTAAATCCAATCATCCTAATCGAGCGTGTCTAGGGCACCCTTGGACAATACATTGTAACGAGATTTAAGCCCTTCGTTTACTGTCTGAAATTTGTGCATTTCTTAATAAGTGGGAAAATATTCGATAACCTCATTCCATCTATGAAAAACAAATGTGCGGCAGTTTTAGCTCTTCAAGACCTTACACCTGTTTAACATTCTGCATTTCTTTCAAACAATATTTTTTTTCCTTTACATGTAAACAAAGTGTTATCCAGAAGGCTATTGTCGAGTTCTTTCCATCATTTCAAATAATTAAGGCTCCCATGCAAATTTTACAACGTCTTTTCTGTACTGCATTTTAATACATGTACAATTTCCGTTTTGTGCCCATTTATGAGAATCTCACAAGGTATTCATTAGTACTTTGCCTTCTCCCTTAATTTTCTGAGCAGTGTATATCCCAATTTTGATTTAAAATTTCAATGCCCTACAACTGAAATAACCTTTTAAATTTATAAAACTCTTACTCTCATTCTTATTAAAATACAAAGAAAAACTGTTCATTTTTAAAATAAACTTAGTTTCTACAGCCTCCACGACGAAATAAAGCATTCACGAGAAACAACAAATAATCTTGGTAACTCTGATTTAGTTCTAGTGTATAACTGAATATAAAATAGTTGCGAATATTGCTCCCTAGAGTGGAATTATAGCAGTGTTACTCAAAATTCTTATTTTCACTTAAATATATTTAGAAAGTAAGATTTCTGTTTCAAACATAATTCAGCATTACCTTGTTATTTTCGCACAGACAAAGCATACTTGATAACTTCACTTTTTTGATAAGAAAGAAACATTTTTCATTTTAAATATGATTCTTTAACGTTTGCTATTAAATAACGACTTTTTAATAAATGTAAATATTTTCTTTATTTATATAATAATAGGGCAGTTTATAACAGTTTATTTTCAAGAATAACGATACGTAAAACAATGTTTTCGATCCAGTTATCTCCAAAACATTTCCCACGCATTATTTCAACAATAACACCATTAACTTGAATTTCAGAAATTCCTATCAATATTTAGACAAAAATAAACAGCAGACAAGTCAAAATTTATCAGCCGGGTATTAAAACATTTTAATATATTGATTATTTGTAGATTGTTTTCACTGACTATATATACTATTATTGAAATTTTACATTTATCTATTTAATGGATAAGGAGTGATAAATTTGTAAAAAGTTCCTTATATATTAAATTTCGTTCGCGCAAAAAAGAAAAAAATTGTGAAAATCGCATAGTTAGAAATATGAATATTTAATCTGTACCAACTTATAATGCATATAAATAGAAATTTTGGAGGTGTTTTGTTTTTTTAAGAAATTTCATGTTGAACAAATAAAATATCAATCTAGCTGCATGTCCCGGCGTTGCACGGGCTTTTTTCAGTGTATAACTTTATGCCTGTGGAAATTTCCCCTTCCCCTCGCTGTATCAGTATTTCCTGGTTGTGAGTGATTTCTGTATATCAATGTCATTAAAATTCCCTTTTTCGAAATACCTTCCACCTCTTTGCCCGTTTGGGTGGGTATGTTTTCCTTCCGCTTAGCCCGGGGTGGCACGGGCTTTTTTCGAGAGTATAACTTTATCCCAATGGAACTTTCCTTTTCCATCTCGATGGCACTCTCCAGCACTTCTGGGTGAGGGTGTATGCACAATGTGTGTGATTTCTAAACTTATGTCATTAAAATTATCTTTTCCGAAATGTCTCTAATTTCTTTTCCTTTACAAACTGGTTTCTTTTCTCCCCACACTTAAGCACTTAGACAATTCACTATTGTGATTATTCATTATAATTTAAAAAAATTAGCTATTGCCTTAGAGCTTCTCAAAAAAAGACGTAGGTAAGATTGATGATTTAATAACATTCCTTTTTGTAGCTATACGAGTGAAATTGGCGATGAATCTCGTAATTTGGAACCTGGATTAAGTTATCTAGAACCCTGAGCTGCGCCTCAGTTACTAAACTTCCACGCCACATCAATGCGAGGACTTTGAGCCTCGACAGATTTAAAATGCTCTCTACATGGCGAGTTTTTAGTGTCACAGAAACTCGAACGCAAAGCGACAGTATTTTACCAATTTACTGTTCTTTATAAAGAATATAATTCCAAAAGAAAATTATTCGCTTATTTGTGCTACATATAGACTTCATAAAACCATTAATTCATGCTCTGTTTTGATTGTTAAAAATTGGAAACATCTATAAAGTATAAAAACACTACAGTTTTCAAGTTAACCCAAAACTTATAAGTATTCACACAAAAAAAAATTCTTAAAAAATCTTGAAAAAGTTTAACTAAGATTTTCAAGTACAGTGAAATACGTATAACACAAAAACGCTTAAGGTATCCGATTACCCTAAAATTGTGAATTTTGCCAAAAACTGACAAACTTTTTTTATGATTTTATTTTATAGACCATCTATCAGCTTTATAAAAATATCGAGTTTATTAGTTTTCCGTTCACTGGAACAAAAACTACAACTCTTTTAGTAAAAGCAGATGCCTTTACTTTAAGCAAGACGGCATATACTTTAAAAAGCGTTTTACTCGAAATGTGTTTTTTTAAATGCTCCAAACGGGGACAGAGAGAGAGAGGGATTACTAAATAGTTTTTGAAAAAAATTAACTGAAATTTTTTGTGTATGTCCTGTATAGTAGTAGAAGTGTTTTAACCTTCAGATTTTTCAGGTCTTTATAAAAAATTTACAGTCCCATATGGTAATATAATCTGTTTTTAAGCAATATCATATAATAACTAAGATAAAGTGCTCTAGTTTTCGTAAGAATTAAAATATGTCTTATCCTGAAGGTCATTTCAAAAATGAATAACATAGCAACACATCAGAATTGAAAATTTGTTCATAAATTTTTGGAACAGAATAGGCCCTGTTTATGTCTGTTTTTTGTAAATTTGTACCAATTTTTTCCCGTTTGAGTGATAATTTCTTTTTTTCTTAATTTAAGCATATTTTTTAATGTACTAAATAAATCTGAAAACCACACAAAAAAATCCCCATGTCTCCATTTTTTTAAAAAATTGTCGCAAGTAGTCGGATACCTTAAGGGAACCAGGACATGCTCGAAAGTGTAAAATGCCAAAATTAAGACCCTTTGTTTATGAGAGATATATCTTTTAAAATTTCCAGTAGAGCTTAGATATTTTACGTTCTTAATAAAGATAATTTAATTATTCTGTAGAACTACAAAAATAACTTTTTAGTTCAAAAGTTTTTTTTTCCTACTTAATTTAAGTAATACATAATTTTTGAGAACTCATAATACATACTTATGTTTAGGTACCATTTTTTAAATTACCATTATTAGGTTCACTATATCCATAGGCATTTTGTATAGAAGTATAAAAAATCTGGAATCTCTTATAGTGCAATAGTTTTTTTAAAAAAATGTACCTATATGCAAAAAAAATATGCTTTTGAGAAAAAGTGAAAAAACTAAGGGTCAAAAGGGGCGTGGTCATTTGTTTACATTTTTATTTTTCATATTTTAGAGCTATTTTATCAACAAACATATAAGTATTATATATTTTTAGGTTCAGAAAAATATGCTAAAATTGAAAAATCGTTATTTTTTGAAAGTATATGATGTCCTGGTTCCCTTAAGACGAAATATCAGTCAACACGAAGTAATACAACGGTCCCGACAAACTACTATGTATTTCCATGCATTTTTTTCTCTTAACAAGAAAAAATCGCTTAACACGAAAAGATTTTCTTTCTGGGAATTAACAAAATATGGAAAATACCTGTAGTCCTACTGTTTCCTATTCGTTGCAGTAGATGATGATAATGTGTGTACAGCCCCAATTATGGCTTTGGAGTTTGTTCAAAGCTCAAAAAATATCATTGATGCAGATTCCGACGATGAAAATGAAATGAATAATGCCGCTCCTGTTCCCACTTCATCCGAAATGGGGAACATCATGAAAAGTATGCGCAGTTATTTAGACGCACATTCCAATGGTGAAATGAATAGCAAAATGGACGATATCGAAAATTTTTTAGAGAATTTGATGCTAAAAAAATCATGCTAAAAAATATCAGATTATTTTCCAAAAACTCAATAAACATTTTATTTTTTTAAAAAATTGAAAATTTCGTACTGAATTTCTTTAAGTTTTTGTTTCATCGATTTTTTTTTATGAAATATATACATATCTATGTAAATAAAATTAACTCTAACAAACTTAATTTTGTTGATGTATGGGAGTTTTTTGTAATATCCTTTAACACCAAATTCTTTTAACACGAAAAAATATTTCAGTCCCTTCAGTTTCGTGTTAAGTGATTTTCACTGTATTTCTCTTTTGAAGTTTTCTTAGTATTAAAAGGAATTTAAAATCATTGAACTTTTTTAACATTAAGTATATTATGAAAATTCAAACATGTGCTTTCTTAAGTTTATTTATCTGTATATCACACGATGCTCTATTTTGATGACTGATTATTTATTAATGTTGCACTTTGAAGTTACACCAAGGGCAAAGAACATCGTAACGTTGAGTCATGGTCAAATGACGGAGATGACACCTAACTCCCCAAAATACCACATCACACCGACATAAAAATTTTGAGTGTCGTCAATCATGCATAAGCTCCTCTATACAGCGGGTCTGCAGTGGCAACAGGATTCAACACAAATTATCCGTGAATGTGTCACGACCTTGACCATTCGGCAATCAAGACCAATGTAAAAATATTAAGGACATAACTATAATACAGGGTGTCCGGACTTAAAGTATCCAAAAGTTATGGCTTATTATTACGGAACTACACATCAGAATGTAATAAACTGTTCATCTGTGGATTGGAAATCCCTCCGAGATTTTTTTGGGTCTAGTCCGATCAGCCGCACGTGCGCGCATTGTCCGGCAATCGCAGACGATAAACTTGTTACACTGGCTTCATTAGTAAAAATGTGGACGACACAGCAAAAAGTGCAGTGCGTATTTTGGTTAACGGAATTTAAATCAGTCACGCGTGTATGGCGACGTGTTCGAACAGAATGGAATATCATTACTGGCTTGCCTAATAGATTAAACCAGGACTCCTACAAAATGAAACACGTACAAGATCAGTAGTGTCTTCTATCACGAAACTTAAGGATACTTGCCAGTTTGAAATGCCAAAATTCCCGAATCCTTTCAAGTTTTTTCCCATTGGTGGATAGATTTAATGTCGGAGGATCGACATTCCACTCTCTTCGAACACGTCGCTGTACTGTTCAATTCCGAGTTGAATTTTTTGCAAATTTTAAAAAATGTACTTATATCTGAGGCGGATTGTGTACAATTGCATAGTTTTAGTTCACAAAAATTAAGTTTGTGAATGAAGTTCAAATCCCATGAAACATGAACTATTGTCATTAGATGGAAAGAGAAGAGAATAAATATAGAGAAAAAGCTCTCTTCTTTAAAATAAATTCCTAAAAAAAAATGTTTTAGATCTTGTAAAGTTTAGATAATGGCACACAGTTCTTTCTATAGTTGAAAAGTCAAAAAATAAAGTAAAATGTATAGCAGTCTTGGCAAAATGAATACAAAAGGCTCTAGCAATGAGTTTTTTCTCCTATTTGCTACTTTTTTTTATTTTAACTTATTTTCCTGGTCCTATATTTTCGATTTTAACAACACACTAAGCAAATATTATTTAAATCAGAATTTACATTTATGTATTCCTTGTTTATTTAAAAAAAAAGCTCATTTTAATTCAAATCAGAACGAAATAAGAATCTGGCATTTATTTCTGTTTTATATTCTATTCTCGATACCAACATGCTTTTCAGGATTTGAAAAATAAAGGGTCCTTTTATTTATGAGATTACATCTCATCATGTATTCTGATCGCAAAATACGAAGACAGAAACGAGATTTGTATTTCCAAATAAATTAAAAATAGAAAACACAACAAAAAAAAAGATTTAAAATAAACTAGTATGTCAAAATATCTAAAAGTAATCTAAAATATCAGAAATACTAGGATTTTTGAGTAAAAGTCATTTTTAAGGTATCCGACTATTTGTGATAACTTTTTTGAATAAAGGGGTATGAAGATTTTTGTGTGGTTTTTAAATTTATTTAGTATATTTTAAGAAAAATATGCTTAAATTAAGAAAAGAAAAATAAATTATTATTAATAAAATGGAGGGGAAATGGGTAAAAATGTACAAAAAATAACATAAACGCGGATTCTGTACTAAAAGTTTATGACGAAATTTTCAATTTTTCATTTCTGATATGTTTCTATGTTATTCATTTTTGAAATGACCTTCAGGATAAGAGATATTTTAATTTTTATAAAAGCTAGAGCACTTTATCTAAGTTATTATATGATATTGCTTAAAAAACAGTGATTATATTAACATAAAGGACCGTAAATTTTATAATAAAACAGTGATTGATTGATCTGAAGGTTAAAACACTTCTATTATACAGGACATACACAAAATATTTCAGCTAATTATTTTAAAACTTTTTGAGCAATCAACTGTCCCCGTTTGAGCATTTTCAAAAACCACATTTCGAGTAAAACGCGTTTTAAAGTATGACATCTTACTTAAGTAATGGCATCTGCTTTTATTAATACACTTGTAGTTTTTATTCTGTTGAACGGAAAATAATAACCTAGGTATTTTTATAAAGCTATTAAAATGGCTTATAAAATAAAATCAAAAAAAAAAATTGTCAATTTTTGGCAAAATTAACACTTTTAGGGTAGTCGGATACCTAAAATTCAAGATTAATTTTCCAGCCTTAGAATCTCCTTACATTTAATCATCTCTTTCATACACAAGAACCCTTGTTCTCATTGAGGTTTCCAAAATCAGTTTCGTTAGTTTCTCTTTTTTCCCCTGAAAGTTTAAAGATTTTTATTGAATGATGTTTTCATAATATATAAAATTCAAAATTAAATCTACCCCAATTTATATATTTGACTGATAATTTGATCATGTTACAATAAATAAAACATCGTAAACATCAAAATCTTTCCTTTAACCATTTTGCAAATTTTTTTAAAAACATTTAAAGAAACACATTTATTACTGATTACATTTTTCCTCTGATTACTGGAGACAAGATTTCTCTATACAAAAAAGGAAGCAAAGTAACATATCCTATTTTTATTTTAAAAATTCTAATGGAGAGGCACACACACACACAAGTTTAGGTACTTCATAAAAAAATTATGAAACTTCCTGGAATCTATGAAACTTTATAAAACTTTTTATGAAAGAAATGAAAGCTCACTTTTAGATGTGATTATTTTTCTTATTTTTATAACTTAATGT
This sequence comes from Trichonephila clavata, assembly GCA_019973975.1. NCBI lineage: Eukaryota > Metazoa > Arthropoda > Arachnida > Araneae > Nephilidae > Trichonephila > Trichonephila clavata. The sequence goes on from BMAO01027880.1 coordinate 18,837, forward strand.
CTGGTCCATTCAATTCTATGGATTCAAATAAATTCTGTAACTAGCTATATTGACATAACACTATGTAACATGAAAGAGAGAGAGATAGCATTTCTTATATAAAGTAAACAATGCAAGATTTAGAAAGATGTTACAAAAAATTTTTAACCTTAAAGTTCCAGTTCAACTGTTGTGTGTAAAAATAAACACGTTACAGAAAATATTAAACACACTATGTGTTTCAAAGTTATGTTGCGGAATCTGATTTTTCTGAATGATTTATGACTCTATTAAATTCAGAAGACTATTTGATTTTTAAATTCTTAAATCAGACGTCAAAATTAGTTAATATAAACTTTTGAACAATAGTTAATACTTTTTTAACCAATTTAAAACAAAAAGAAAAAATTTTGAATTATATAAAAAGGCTGAAAGCAGCTTTCATGTAATATTTCTGGTTTTCTCGTTCTGATAAACTTAAACCAGTGCTTCTCAAACTTCCAATATTTCCGACCCAATATTCAATCAGAATTTTCATCGCCCCCCCCCTCTCCATACAATAACAATGTGTTGAATTCAATCATTCTATACTGTGATGCTAAGGCTACAATACGACTTTAACCTCTTTAGTGCCACTGATGTATATAAACGTCTCGCTCAGCTAGAGCTAATTGCTTGGACGTATATATACGTCTTTTCTAAGTACGATCCTTTCTGTGATCCTTAAGATTATATCGAAGGCTTTGGAATGCAATAAAAAGACCTTGAGATAGTGTGTTTGTGAAGGATTTACTTATTTCAGAAAATTTGCTTATTTATCCCCCCCCCCACACACACACACCTTAATACATTACATACGCGCTTATGTGGGAAGCGGTCGCATTGGGAAGGGAATGGCTTAACATTTTCGGCAGTTTGGTATTAATTATAAACCATACAAATTATCAAGATATGTGTTAATTTTTGTATATAATTTTATATATGACAAGACCATGGGGTCCCTAGTAATTATTAAACTTGTTCTTAACTTACACATTGTGTAGTAATGATACATTTATAAGTGTATTATATCAGTGTAAATGTAGATTTTTTATTTGTTTAATACGTCAGAATGGATCTTGGTTGTTTTCTTTCAGTAAATTAATCTTTTTAAATAACCTTTTGTTTTCGACTTTTCAATAAGCTTGCTCCCTCTCGTACAGTAATCACACACCCTTAGGGCGAGCGCCCCACAGTTTGAGAAACGCTGATTTAAATTGATCATTCAAAAATATTAATTTTTAAAACATGGAAATTTTATTATGGCTTTGTGATGGATGTTTTAGATCCTTAAAATAAAAGCAGAGATGCATTTGACATGGGAAGAAATATAACAAAAAAATTGAATGAATTGGAGAAGAAATAGAAACAGAAAAAAATTAAAAAGTCAGTTAAAAAATAAATACGTTTCTACGAAATAGGGTTTAAAAAAAGATTTGCTATAAAAAAACTCTGCTTAGTCTTACGGGATTTAAAAAATAGATAATCTGAACATTCTCTTTTTAAGAGAAAAAAAAGTTGAACTGAAAAAAAAAACTCCTAAAGAATGACTTTTTTTTATTTCTTGATTTATGTTATAAAAAATAAGAGAGACATTTCAGGCTTTATTGTATTCGCTTTAAGAACTAGACATGTTTCCAAGTTTAATTACTTTTAATACTTAACTATTAATATTAATCTACTTCTTTTCTTTTAGTGAATATGAAGGATTTAAAATATAAAATAAGTAGTGCGTGTGTGCAAGTGAAACTTCTTTTCTTGGAATTTTAAGAAAATTAATTCATCAGCGCATTTATTTAAACGGTGTTAAGTTCAATTAATATAAAATAAAAAGTATTTTTAAATTGTTATTCAAATTTACACATATAATTTGGATGCGTGGGTGGTGTCGTATTTGCTCCTAAAAATATTTTTTTATTAATTGTAACATAATATTTCTGGCCCATGAAGTGTCTAAAAGACTACAAGTATTTTAAAAATGACTTTAATTCTCCATCTCTCACAACGTATAAGGGAATACACATTTTAATACATATTAAGTTTTGTATACATAAATTTAAACATGGTTTTTTATGAGTTTCGAGATAAACTGTTTACAGGAGACTCAATCATGCTGGCCTGTATGCCAGAAGACCAGCAGTTTACATTCCCCTCTCGTCTGCGCATAAACGCGCTCGTTTGAACTGGAGTTTGAAATATCAACATTGGAGTGTGGGAGAGTGGGTCAATGTGATGTTCAGTGACGAGTCCAGGTTTAGTCTGAGTAGTGATTCTCGGCGGGTAACGATATGGAGAGAACGTGGAACACGTTTTGAACCAAGAAACATAAAGGAAAGACATCATTCTCCATCAAGGGGAGTAATGGTATGGGCAGGCATTATGATGGACGGCCGAACAGACCTCCATTTCTTTGACACGGGGTCTGTGACTGCTCAAAGATACAGAGACGAAGTTCTTGAGTCTTATGTTCGCTTGTTTCGAGGTGCTGTCGGTCCTGACTTCATATTCATGGATGATAATGCGCCATGTCACCGAGCGGCGCTGATTGATGACTTCCTTGAAACGGAAAACATCCAGCGCATGTCGTGGCCTGCGAACTCCCCTGATTTAAATCCTATCGAGCATGTATGGAATATGCTCGGGAGACAAATTGCAGCCCTTTCGCACCCACCAAGCTCCGTTACAGAACTGAAGAGAGCTCTCCAAGAAGCTTGGAACCGTTTGAGCCCACAACTCATTCATCATCTCATAGCAAGTATGGTAAATCGCTGTGCAGCGTACCTGGCTGTCAGAGATGACCACACACCTTATTAAACTGCAGTATCAGTATTTATTTATGTTTTCTTAATTTTTCTTTAAATGTGAATCTTGCTATGCTCAGTTTCTTTCAAACTGCTACTTTGGATTGATTAATTATACAGTATCAGTTTTTATTTATGTTCTCTTTTTAATTTCTTTCATATTCAATGATGATAATGCGCCATGTCACCGAGCTGCTGATTGATACTTCCTTTAACGGAAAACATCTACTTGCTGATAATAAGATTAATTATTATCATTCTTTTGATTGGCTTCCTTATTTTATAACCATTTTACACTCGCATATCACGTTTCCCGCCATTCTGATTTACAGTTCCTTCTTTATTCACATAATTATCAATTATGCTTAACTTTTGGACACCAGTGTATATATATAATTGTTTTAACTATATTACTGCAATAAAAAATAATTAAATGCAATTTTTTTTCAAATAAATGAAGGGAAAATAAAATATTTTTAACAGAATCTTTTTTTTTTTTGGAAAATGTTTCTATAATAATAATACTTTTCCTGTTTTTAGCTAAGACTATGTACAGAGCTTGAACTAAGATTTTTTGAAATATATAATTAAAAAGTGATTTATTCATTTTCTTATACACCGGAGTAGAAAATTTCTAACAAAAAATACTGCTTAATATTTCAATTGCTTGTAACTCTGAAAATAATGGTGATTTTTCGAAATTCTTAGTTCAGGTTCTATACAAAACTCATAGCTACATATAGGCAAAATATTATCAATATAGAAGCATTTTTATTAAAAAAGGAATGTTTTAAAAATATGTCAATTTTACTTCATTTTTGGACCAAAAATTGTATTTAAACAAATTTTTTTTATAATAATATTCTTAAAACAATTTTACATGCTTATTTTAGTTCAAGTGACGTAAAATATCAAACAAAATTGCTCATTTACAATCTTTTGTAAAGTCGTAGTTTCGAACATATAGTAGTTAACCTCCTTAAAACCTTAATTGCGCCCCCTTTTATTATTTACTTTTCAAAATTTGCTCTTAATTGAAATTTAAATAAAAACACACAAAACTTTTGAGATGAACAAGTTTATTTGACTCTTTGGACAAAATGGTAAAAGTATTACTCATTTTTCTTTACTTATCGCTCTTAAATAATTCTTCTTTAAAATCTGAATTACCCCCAACTAAAATTTTCAGTATTAAAATCAAAACTCTTATAAATCATGATTTTACTATTTATCAATTTACTTCTAGAAAATTTCATGGATTGAAATGAAAAATATTTCTCTATTCAGTTTATTCGAAAACAAAATATCGAGCACTTCTGTCAAGTAATATTATGTATCCATGGCAACCAATAAGGCCAATATCCATCATGATTAGTAAATAAGATGTCGATGAAAAAGAAAATTTTTTTCAATAAATTGAGATACCAATATTATCTTCTTGCTACGACACACTAGACATCCTCTTATCTCTTTTATGTAGCCATCTGTCAAAAATTTTTCCTCGCGGAATGGCATCACTGAATCGTTTATCAATTCCATTTCTTTTGCCTCTTTCTCTAGTTGTGTAGAGAGTATTTTTAACAGAGAACATAAAAAATTTCAATTTTCTCCTCAGTGTATTGATTTAAATGTATAGAATTAAATATACTTTTTCTAGCCCCGCAGCAAACGTTGTTTTATAATAAGATTAATAGATTTAACTACATTTCTTTAAAGAAAATCTTCTATTTGTAATGGATTATAGAATTTGTGGTAACTTTAACTAGATAATAAGCTTACTAATGAAAAAACAAAATCTGCAATAAATATTTTTAACTGTATAAATGGTAGAAGATAGAATATAAAATTAAGGAATACACACATAACTACACTAAGTTTCTCTCATAAATTGTAAAAAGATACTAAACAAATAATCAAATCTTGCAAAGATGCCTTCCAAAACAAGAGGCATCCGTGTTGAATCCTGTATCTTTAAAATAAAATATTTTCAGATATAAAATATGTTTGAAAATTATAAGCAATTTTTTGATAAAACATATGTAATACAGAGAAATGAAAAATAATGAGAGTGTTTGAAGTGCAATGGTATTTCAGTGAAAAATGTGTACTGAAAACAGGTTTTTTTTATTTTTAAATATCGATATAATGATTATATTTACTCCTATAAGAGCACTAAGAAGCTATGACAATGTTCCAAAAACTTTTAATACCCTTAAAACCTCGTAACAGAGATAGTGGCTCCCTTACAAGTCTTTCAAAATATTATTTAATTGATTTTTGTTTCACTTACATGTATATTTTACAAATTTTATTTCATTCCATCGGATTTTGTAAGAAAAATTTTTTCATACTAACATTTTTTGTTCATGATATCCAAATTATTCTAATTCCACATAACAGTTTTATCAGAATTTAAGAGCTTGTTTATTTAAAAATTTATTTTATCTCCACTCACTATATTTAAAGAAACATTAGTATTTGCTATTTATGTTTCAAAATATTTTTTTTCATAATTTTTGTGAACCTAAGTGTCCAAAACAAAACTGCTAATAATTTATTATTCAAATCATTCGATCGCTATTTCTACCAATCAAAATACATTTCTAGTATTTAATGCAGATATATTATTTTATTGTAATGTGTATATTTTCTTGCAAAACGAAGAAAAAGTGCAGTTATTTGCGTCCTTGAAGTGAATGATGTAATGTGATCGTACGGAAATGTAAAAATTGGATCAAACTGGTTTAAAAAGGGTATAAGGATGATTTTTCAGGATGCTGACAATACACGGCTTAACCTTAGTCCAGGGGTACTCACTTTTTTTTCTGCTGGGCCGCATACGTATGTCAGCTATTTCACAGTGGGCCGCATACATATGTCGGCAATTTCATGCTGGCCGCATCATGAGGATAAAGGAGAGAATAGGTGTTAAAATGTGAAAAATTGATAAAAATATTGTAACTCCTGTTTTGTTTTTTTTAGTTATGATTATTTATATTTTTTTTTATTTTTGTCACTTACACTGAAGCATTTAAGAAACACTCCTTCACAATTTCTGCATCAGTAAACGGTTTTATATGATTACCAATAATATAACAAACTTCATAAGATGTCTTTGTTACCGCTGTGACATTACCAATGACAAAACACGTCGTTGCTGTTGCAAAGATTATTCAAGAAAGCCTATTTATTTCCTCTTGAAAGAGATCTTCGAGGAAAAGTGTCATTGAATGATTCCTGTTTATTGTATTTTTTAAATACAGCACTTTCGTGACAAATCAAACAATTGCTGATCCATGTTTGTTTTTCACTACAAAATAGTCAACCTCCCAATCGTCTTAAATCGATATATTTTCTTCGGATATTTTTAGCTTGCAAAGTATAAAATATAGTTAAAAATTAGAGTTCCACCTATAACACTGTCACTACTCCACTGTTGTATGTTATCACTAACCGTAACCGTTATTATATTTAAAAATAGAATATCAATTCGCACTTGTACGACATTGACATCAAAAAGCAAAATTGATATATTTGATTTTTGACACCAAATTTTTAATATATTGTTCTTAAAACGTGAATTTTTCACAGCAATGGGCACTGACCGGGCCACTTAAAAAGGCTCGGTAGGCCGCAGGCAGGCTAAACATTACTGTAATGCTCTTCAAAGTTGGGATACAATATACGAATATATCTGATTACAAACAGATTTGACTATAGATACAACTAAATAGAATCTTCAATATTTAATACACTAAGTGTTGCAATAGAACTATTGATTGAATAATAAACTCAAAGGTGATAATTCATAAATCCTCCGAAAAAAGTAATTCAAAATAAAATAGTTATGCAGTCTGATTCAAGAACAGAATTGTAGAAAACCACAGGAAAAAGAATCCTGCAGCATTTTACAAAGAGAAGAATCTTCGAATGTCAGAAGATGGTGATCTGAGGACGATAACCTCAGTCCACAACTTGATGTGGTAAATCCTAAATAAATAAGTACAGATAAGGTCTCCCAGGTCATTAATTCCTGAGTTGAAAGACATTATCTAGGAATGGGTTGCGGACAGAACAAAGAGTTTGTTTGCAAGGCAGATATATCTAAGCATCCGCCCTTGCAGTGACACCTCTGTTAGAGTAGCCACCCGAAAATTCAAAGAATCACAAAAACTGTACGGCAAACTGTACTATACTTCCTTTGGCAAATACATTGCTTACAACGATGATTTAAAAGAAAGCGACACTGTTGAATTTGAATAACTTAGTAAATTATTTTGAATGTGTGTTGTGTGAAAAAAATATCCCCTGAAAATAAGCAGTCACACATTTTTAAAGCAAAAGTTAATACAGTGAGTGAGTGAATATTAACTTCGCACTATTCGATGGCTTTCGGCGACGGACCTTATAATTTTGAACCATGATCAAGTGACGTGGACAACACCTGACTGGAACACCCCGCTTATAACTACTATACCGAATTAACGGGAAGATGTTAGAGTTCTCGACAGATTTAACGTACACGGCGGGTCTTCAGCGGCTCTACGCTCGAACACATGACACGCCAGCTACGAATCCTTTACCTTGGCCACTAGGCTACCGCGGCCACAAAATTAATGCCAAACCTGGTCTTATTTTAGGAGACACGCACTGTAAACAGACACACACACATGTATATACACTCATGTCCATATAAATTAAGGCTAATAAAGTTCAGGCAAAGAAAAAGACAGAAACAAAACAAATTTGACTTATTTGTAAAGTCTATTAATTAAACAAAAGGTAAAGAGCAAAAAAGATGCTATATGTTTGACATAATTAATACAAATTGCGATTTTTACTCCCTGGAGCAAATTTCAAAAAAGAACCTATTTACAAAAAACAGTATAACATGGTTAGTATGATGGTTAATACGGAGTATGTCTCCTGGACGATACAATACAGGCCTTACAACGCCTACGCATGCTGAGTATCAAATTATCAACCTGATCTTGGGGAATATTACACCACTCATCAAGCAATGGCCTCCGAAGTTCCGGTAGACAGGGGGGTGGGGGTTGACGGGCTGCAAATCGTCGGCCAAGCATATCCCACACATGCTCTATTGTATTCAAGTCCGGTGAGTATGCTGACCAATCCATACGGGTGATATCCTCCGATTGAAGGCATTCGTCTACAATGTTTGTACGGTGAGGACGGGCGTTGTCATCCATTAACAGAAATTCAGCAACCATGGCGCCCCGAAACAAACGTACATGTTGTTCCAGAATGACATCCCGATAGATATGGCCTGTCATCCTTACACTCTGAACATGCAGGTCAGTTCTGGAACCAAGAATAATTCCTCCCCAAACGAGCCATCCTGCACCACCGTAACGGTGTCGTTTAATGGTGTTCTCTTGGTGGTAATGGGTACCTGGTGCTCTCCATATGAAAATCCGGCGAGAATCAGACCGCAAACTAAACCTGGACTCGTCGGAAAACATCACACAAGACCACTGTTGCGGTGTCCACAATGCATGCTCTCTACTCCAGGTTAATCGCAGGCGACAGTGAGTTGCGGTAAGGGGAACACATCTGACAGGCCTATGAGCATATAGACCAATGTGCCCTAAGCGTCTGTACACGGTCTGCCTTGAAACTGTCGTACTGGTAGCTGAAGAGAGCTGACGAGATAGGTCTGATGCTGTGCTCCGTCTGTTTCTTTTGGCAGTAACTGCCAAATACCGGTCCTCATTCAGCGTTGTAACTCGGGGGCGACCTGTGCTGTAACATCTACTCACATTACCATCATCTTGGAATCGTTGCCAATGTCTGGAGATGACACTCTGGGCGATTCCAAGTTCCTCGGATACTTTCAGCTGGGTACGTCCACATTCCTGTCGACCGATAATTTTACCACGTAAAAAATCATCCAAATGCTTCCTTTGTGCCATAACTATGAGGTTATTGCACTAAAAGGCTTTTAAAGTACTTGTGAACAATTTTACTTCTTTGGCATCATTACTTATATACCCCTCTCTTACACTCTCTTCATTGTGACGTACTATCCGCGCCATCTGGTGGTTTCCTGTAATTTGCATATTCTTCTTCAAGATGTGTGTGATAATTCTACAGGTGAAATTTTTATTTTAGAGTTCAATTTCTGTGTGATTCTGAATTATCCTTAATTTATGGACATGAGTGTATGTAAGGATAATTAACTTATATCTAAAACAAAATCTCCTATTTACCATTTAACTTTTATTTACCAACACTTGTTCGAGTTGTAAATTGAACAGCTAATTATTTTTCAGAAAAGATATTCTAAACATAACAATTCCAATCCCAGCTCATTACATTTTATGGCCTTCGTATATATACTTCTACGCTTTACTTTCCAATCGAAAACATAAAGTAAAAAAATTATTATTTAGCAGTTCTCTAAATAAGTATTTAGTCCAATTAAATCGGGTCTCACTTGGCGTTCGTTTCTCTCAGCAAAAAGATGTGTTAATTGTTCCCAAAATAAGACTGTTTCTTACAAAAGTTTTTTATGCTGACTTGAAACATCACATAACAAAAGTATATATGTGTTACCGTTAAAGTGTATAATTCAGTTATTTAATAGAATAACTAGGTATTTCATGAAATAACTAGACAAGCCAGTTAAAGTATATAATTGATGAAAAATTTCATACTTTACCAAGTTATTCTTTAAAATAATTAGATATTCTATGAAATAACTAAGGATAGACCGTTAAAGTGAAAAATAAACAATTTCAAAGATATTTTATAAATTTATTGATCATAAATAGCTAAAATCTCTCGAAAAATAGATTTTATCTCTTTTGAGTATGAATAAATGATAAATAATAAGGGAAAGCAGATAATATAATTTATTATTGCTCATATTGCTAACATTAGTTAAGCAGAAAGGGGGGAAAGAATATGCTGCAAAAATAGATTATGTTTAAATATAATCAACAAAAATACATGCTGGGAAGAAAAACTGTTGCTTGATAAAATCATTGTGTAAACTTTTTTAAACAAAAATGTAAGAGAATGTTAATTTAAATTTTATGAGATATCTTTATTTTACTTTTCATTATTTATTAGGGTAAAGATTGCTGTGATGACACTTTGGATTGGATTGCTTATTATTTCTGAAACAAGCTTACTTTTTACCGTTACACATTTTTTTTTACACGAGCCTTTTTTAAATCCTTGTTCAGTACCGCAACTTTAAGTTGTTGTGACAGATTGAAGCATTGTGTCATTATTTGGAACTCCTTCAATGGAAATTAATTCTCGCTGACATATACTGAACTGATATCTAGAGTACAATTGTTTTATTCAGCCATCTCTAGTTCCTAATCGGAAAAATCCTTCCTAAAGCAGCTAGAACTGGTTCAAAGAACTTTCGAGTGCCGTATTTCATACTTTAACGATCGAGTAATCGTTATTCTACAGAATACCTAGTTAAAGCGTAGAATTCAATAATTTTATATGTGAACTTTTTAAATGACTTGTCCAGTTGTTTCATGAAATACCTGGTTTTTCTATGAAATAACGGATTTCACACATTAACGGTAACATATATATTTTCAAATATTCTTCGTATTCCTTATTAAAATAAATACTTCTACATCATTAGATAATTGTGATGATATTATTTTGTATTTACAACCAAAAAAATGCATTGTTCTTGGCTTTTTTTTTATTGGAACAATTCCTCTTAATGTACATTTTGTACTGCAGGAGATTTTTTATACATAATTTCTAATATCTTAGAACAGATCAAATTCTAACACTGAGAATATATTAATATTTCTCAGTCCTCCATTCTTTTCTAAGGATATTAGACGCTGAAGGGCATTTTGCATGAACAAATATCGAATCTTTTTTTTTATTGAGGTTTCATCATTAGCTTTTAAGGACCTTTTGTTGTTAAACAATCAAACAATAATAAAAAATTCTTTTAAGAATCGCATCCGATGCATCAAGTAAAATTTCTCTTTTCATTTGTCTTGAAGATATTTTTCAGAATAATATCGACATTAAATTAGGTTCTTATGCGCATGTGCATTGTAAAAATTTCTAGATGGCATTTAATTTTAGAAGAAAAAGTCTTGTAACAAGTTTAAGGACATTTTTTTCCACTTATTTTTGCCATACTTCTCGATATAGATTTGTTTCCTCTGGTTATGTTTATGAATTATTTTTATTCACATTTTTTATTTACAATCCAGATACGTTTTTAGAATTAATTTAAAGGAAGTTTCGAATGCATTATTTGATAATTTGACTTCTCTTTTACTTTAATTTTCTCTTCAATTATAATAAATATGCGAAGCTCTTAATTTTCTAAATTTTTGTTACAATACCTCATAATTTTGAGTTTATTAAACATTATATTAATTTATTCAAATACACATTTATGGAAGAAATTCTCTTAAAACAAACCCATATTTTTCAATCAAATATACATTTATTCCTTTCTTTCTAAAAAGCCCTTGAACAAAGGATAAATATATCATCGTATTTCTTTATTCAAGTCTTTGTGAAGAGGATTTTCTTGGCGTGTTTGCGTTTCCATTGAACTCTTAGAATCCTAAATAAAGTTCGAAAATAAATTCACACTGTTGTAGAAAGGAAAGTATCCTGTAGGAAAGAATTATTCGAAAAAATTCCAACGCAGCTTATTTTTGTTATTTTTTATCAGTTTTCTCCAGTATGTAGCTAAAAATTTCTCTTCCATTGTATAGTATTTTACATATTATTTTAAGAGATTCCTTAAGCAATTTTTTTGGTATTTGTTTTTAATTAGGATTAAAACGCTAAATAAGAACTTTAAATTCTTGTATTTTCAAGTTAAATTTCTGTATATTTGATTATGGATTTCCTTCTTCAGAATTTGAGAGAGTATGATTAATAATTAATAATTTGCATAGTTGTTTAAAAGCAGATTATCGCGGTTTATATAAAGAATATATATATATATATATATATATATATTTAATATTGCAATTTCTATTCTATTGCTTTATATTACCACGTTTTTAGCTTTTCTTAGTTTATATTGGAGCTATTGTGTCGAAACATTTCTGCTGAAGGAGAAGGTTGAGATCTCACAAACTTTGTTTAATCTGTTTCACTGTCCTAAACAGTGACAGCTCGAGAAATCATAATAGTTTCACTCTAGCTAAATTTCTTTTTTGTTTTCATGGTTCATGTTTTGGTTCTTCCGTCTGATCTTAAGATTTTGATTATTATTTCTTTTTAATTATTTACTGCTATATATATATATATATATATATACAGATTTAGGACCAAATAATACGAACACCAGTGAAATAATGGAAAATCTTTATTAATAGGTAGCTGGACAACCCTTTGACTAAAGTGCAGATTTAATGAGACGTGGGATAGATACATAAAGGTCATGAGCAATATTTAAATGAATGTTAAGCCATTTCTCCCGCAGAAAGGTCTCTAATTCCGAAAAGCTGGATTGAGGTGGAAATCGGGACGAAGTTTGGACTCCAAATACTCCCATAAATGTTCAATAATATTCAAGTCTGGAGACTGAGGGGATCAGGCAAGATGTTCAACTTCATCGTCATGCTCTTCTAAACATGCTTGAACACACCTAGCAGTTTGGATAGGGGTGTTGTCGTCTTGAAAAAGAGGTCGCTCTCCAGGGAATAAAGTTTGGACAAAAGGATGGACATGATCCCCTAGAATGCTAAGATAGTGATTGAAATTTGATTTTCCCATGCAGAATAACAAGTGGTCCAAGACCACGCCAAGATATCGTAGCCCATACCATAATGGAGTCAACCCCATGTTTCACATTTGGCAAGAGGCATTCAGGATTAGACGCTTCTCTGGGTGTTCTCTCGATATAAACGCGTCCGGTCGTCTAAAATAGGGGGAAGGATGATTCATCTGATTGTATTACCTGTTGCCACTGCTGTGGGGACCAGCCTTTGTGATCTCTGCACCATTGGCGTCGCTTGAAAGCATTAGTTGCTGTCATCAAGGGCTTACGAATTGCCACTCTGCCATAAATCTTCGCAACATGAAGTTCCTTTTTGACAATTTTTGTTGAAACGGGGTCCTGGAGATGACTGTTCATTTCGAATGTTATCTCGGATAAGGATTGCTCGTGCTTTCGGGCTATTATGCGCTTCAAGACCCATCTATCCCTATCAGCAAGTTTGACTTTCGGCCACTGTTGTGCTTTGAAAACTTTGTCTTACCATCTTTCGTGTACGCTTTCATAACGGCTGATGTAGTACTCCTTTCAAACCCCCAAAAGGTTTGCTGCTTCCGTAACTGATGCTCCACTTAAACGCGCTCCAACAATCATTCCTTTTTGGAACTCTGATAGGTCTGACATTTCAACTTATAACAGACAGTTCGATAGACGCATGCAACGCAGATGACTGCTTTTGAGAGACTGATACCTTCCTCCTCACGCTCCCTAGGTGGCAGACTTCTGTTGCAGGTGGCGGGGCTGTACTGCAGGTGTGAAGTTAATCATACTTTTTTCACAGATGTTCGTATTATTTTGTCCTCCATCTGTATATATATAATTCTCTTTAATTACATCATTACAATTTTTTTAATTTGTAATGATCTTTATTTACCCTTCAGAACTCTCTCGTAAATAATTAATTATAGCTACCCACCTAACTGGAATAATCGTAATTGTATCTCTTAAAAGTAAAAAACTCTGCATTTTTAAAGTAAGCTCACGTAAGTTTCTATCGTACGATATCTTTCCACCATACTCCGTCAACGGAAATCATGCTGATTGCAAGACTTCTTATTGCCGCTTCATATAAAACCCTCATAGTTTCAGGAAAATGCAGCCCGGCTCTTGTTTTTGCAATGTAACCTGCTGCAGCTTGTACTTTGGGTTATGCTGTCCATTTTTATGTTTTCTGTTTGAAATGTGTCCTCCTGCATCAATAAATGTGAATTCAAAAGTATCAAGCCTCCTAAAGTATGTCACACATGACAGTATAAACATATTTAATAATCAAGAAAAAATCTTCTCAGTGAAAAGCATTTCATATATGTGTATGTATATATATATAAACAGGGTGATTCAAAGCTTTTCGTTCAAATTTTGTGGAGAGGTAGGGAATACATCAGGAAACTGATTTCACGCAGGAAAGTATGTCCCTAAATGTACGCTTGCATATGTAGGGGCAATGTGTGTATCCAACCAGTATAATACTCGTCCGACCGCTGCCGTTGTCCTCAGAGTACAAGCTGACTTACAAGTGAGGAGATGAATTGTTTTACGAATGAAGGGCTAGAAAATATGCATCTCGCAATGGGGCAGCCGGCAAAAGTGGCCGCCAAGATAGGCAAGTTTACGAAAACCGATACCCTGACTACAACATCAAATGTTTGTATGAGTGCATCGCAATCTGTGCGAACGTGTTTCACTGCCCAGTAACATTAACGATAAGGAGAGAAAACGGCTAATGTGGACGGTCTTCCAAAGTCAAAAAAGACCCTTCCGTCTTTTGAAGATAATCCGAATACCAAAACACGAGCTATTGCTCAGTGGCTTGGGGTCTGTTAGTCAGCAGTGTGGTGGAAACTGCACGAGCAGGGCGTACATCCTTACCATCTGTAAAGGGTGAAATTACTGCAACCTAACGATTATCGGAAACGCGTGGAATTTGCCCAATGGTTCATGCAGGAAGGTGTTGGGGATCCCAGTTTTCCATATTCTTTTTACAGATGAAACGTCATTCAGTCATGAATGTGTGTTCAATACACACAATTCATATGTGTGGGCTTACGACAACCCGCATGGTACGAGAAATCACGCTACGCAACATCGTTTCGTTGTAAATGTGTGGGCTAGAATCTTTGGTGACTGCTTGTCGGAATCTTACTTGAAAACCCCCGGATTGGACGCCCAGAAATATCTAATCTTTCTCGAAAGAGTTTTACTGTCTTTTCTGGTAGCTGTCCTAGCTCATATTTGCTAAGATATGTGGTTTCAACATGACGCGGCTCCAGCCTACAGCACAATTGTTGTGTGCGATTACCTGAACCAAACATGTGGATCTCGATGGATTGACAGGTGTGAACAGATCTCTTGGCCACCCAGATCACCGGATTCCATGGATTTCTTTTTTTAGAGCAGGGTATCACATGACCCCCATCGACAATGAAATGGGCCTTGTTGCATGAATAGTAACCACTGCAGGCATTGTCCGTGATATGCCAGGAGTTTTTCAAAATATTCGGAGGTCAATGCAACGGCGCTGTGAGTTTTGTGTTCGTGTAAATGGTTGCAACTTTGAGCATACTGTGAACATATATGCTCAATGTTGATTCTCCTTGTTGGAATAAAAGTCACATTCATTACCACTTAACTGTACTGTTTCCTTGTATTCACTTTATTTGTCCATTTTGTTCATACAGATGACGTTTGCAGACATACTTTCCTATGTGAAATCAGTTTCCTGACGTATTCCCTACCTCTCCTTGAAATTTGAACGAAAAGTTTTGTATCATCCTGTGTATATTTTAAATAAATAATTATATGACGCACCACCAAAATGGAACGAAACTGCAAGGAAGAATTTGCAAAAGAAAAACAAGTTGCTGTAAGCAAAAGTAGATTACATCTATTTTCTTCAATCCCAATAATATATCTTTTATGCATAATATGCTTTTGCAATTTCGTTCCCTTTGTTATGCCCTAACGGATATTTTTTATGTTATATACTTTATACGTAAAAATAATCTAATTCTCGGTTGTTTAAACAGTTAATGGCTAATAATTTCTCAATGAACTTAATTTTTTTAATTTAATTCGAAAATTTATATTCTAATAAAAATGTCTCGAAGAATAATAAACTATCTTTATGTTGTGTAAGGTAGAATATCGTAAAGTATTAATTATTACTAAGAAATAACCCAAATACTAGATAAAACTTATTCTGTATATTAGTTGATTATTTTGTACATAATGTTGTAAATTACATTTGTTAATATTGATTTGTTTGTTTTCAGATAGCTGTAAATTGAAGAAATGAGGTCCGTTACCAATATATATATAACCTTCTTATTACTTAATAAACAATTAGTAAAATACCAAAAAAACCTGAAATGAATCGATTTAAAATATAAAAAAATATAATAAGATGTAAAATTGCTATGAATATGCCAGATCCTGTTTTGTATATTTTGTATATTTTACCTCAAACAGAACCAAAAGGGGTCTTAAGTATTGATATTTTATTTATGAAAAAACCTTGTGTAAAAGCTTTCAACCAGATTTCTCTCCAGAACTCTTCTTAGAATTCAGAAATATTTTAACGCAATAAAACGCAGAAAGTGTCATTTAAAACGTAAAACTGCGCTTATATTTATCTATAATTCTTCTTTAAACAGTGTTTAGTAGAACTGGTTGCACAGTTCAAATTTTATACTATTCCACAAATTCTGTATTCCGTAAATGCAAGATAAGTTGACGTTTTTAACTCTTTCTCTGATACTCAACAGAAGTATCCCTTTTTATCGATAGAAAATATTTTTACAGGATTTCAGGGAAAAAAGTCCTTTTGATCATTTGAAAAAATGTAATAGAAAAGAAGTTGAAAATTGAAAGTATTAGTAATGCTATTACGATAAAAAAAATATAAGATATTATAAAGTATTTGGAACAGATTCAGTGCCAAAAATTCCTTTAATAATTTTGCATTTTAAGTTCTACATAACCTTACAAAAATCGCCAGTTCTTTCAAAACGAAAAATTTCGCCTTGAAAACTCCGTTGTATTATTTTAATTGTTTCAAAATTTATGAAGTATTTATTCATTTCTGAACACAATTCAAAATCATTTAGTGCAGAACACTCGTTCAAATGAACATCAGTCATGGCTTGTCGAAAATCACACAAAACCCAATCAAGTGAATTAGCCAAATACGGTCCACAACTAGCCAAACGGATAATTACGAAAGTATTAGGTGACGAATAACAGTAGAACAGGGGCTGGCAACCTGTTTGGCTTGCGAGCCACATTTTGGGAGCGGAAAATACCGAATGTCCTTACCTTTTGAAAATAATTCCATTCATTATAAAAAATGATAAAAATAAGTCAAATAAAACAATGATAGCTTCAATGTTGTTGTTGTCGTGTTCTTCCCGAAGGGAAGGTGAGCTTCTGAGACAGGTTGGACTTCTTAACGATAGATAGCGATACCACCTATCTCCACGTCCACAATTTAGGCATGGAACTTGAGGGGAGGGAAATATTCTCCAGCCCCCTGTACTTGTGGTTTCTGCTGCGACCGCCCACAATACTTTCGGATCCACTGATTTAACGAGCATGTAGCTATATAATCTATATTTGCCCGTAACAACCTCCGCACCATGGTGATCATTTTGGTGTAGTGGTTAAGTTACTTGGTTTCGGATCCAAAGGTCCTGGGTGCTGTCCTCAGGATAAAAACGCGCCACTTCATTTGGTGACCCTAGCTTAACTAAGAAAAGCAAAATCTAAACTGATCTGTGGAGGTGCCATCTACCCGCAAAAAAGAGCAATCCAGAAAAAAAAATTCGTCAGATTAACATGACGCAACTCATCCAACACACACAAAAAATGACCGTTCCCATTAACAACTATATATCGTTCGTTCACCTAACCAACTCTCTGGTAGGGATATGTAGCAATATCATCTATATAAGCCAGTAACAGCCTCCGCACCTTGGGGATCATTTTGGTGTAGTGGTTAAGTTACTCGGTTTTCGGATCCAAAGGTCCCGGGTTCTGTCCTCCAGATAAGCGCGCCACTTCAAGCTCAAGCTGTAGCTCCTCATGTTCTTTATCAATATCAGCAGTAAGGGAGTTAATTGAATTTAGGCTCAATATTCTTAAAATCCTGAAATCTTCTCGTGACCTCGTCCTCCAAACTCTGTCGATAATCTCTACAGATATTACTTTCAGGTACTTAGTTTTTCTAATGGGGAAAAATAAAAGAACAATCTTTGAAGAAATCTCGGTTCAAAACGGGTTTTCTGACTGCCTTGGCAGACCTCCTAAAGACTCTTTGCGGGCTGCTAGTTGTCCACGCCTGCATAGAGGATTCCTGAATAACGTCACCGGAAAACATCACTAAAGGGAATTCGTCTAATTGTTGGAAGACTTCAGGTGCAGATTTCAAAATATATGAGTATTGTTACGTTGATTGGGGTTCGAGGATTTTATGCAAATCATTCACAAAGTACAAAACAGTTCTTTAAGAGTGATCAGAGTTTACTGTCGAAAATCCAATCCTTGGAATACAGGATTCAGCAGCAATATTCGCAGAATAAATCTCAGAAGGTCTTCAGACCTTCAACAGCACTCAAACACAATTATCAGTGTCTAAAATACACGTATGTGAAAGATTATTCACAAGCATAGCCGAGATAATCGGTATTCACGGTCAAGGCAAGTTTACTACTCGCTAGTCAAAACAATACTGACTCGTTCTGGCGAGCATCACTTTATTTATAAGCTCAGCGGATACTTCAAGAAAAATCCGCTTGCGTCATAGATTGTGAAATTAGTGGATTTCTCCATTAATTTCTAGAAGAATCCAGAGGGTCTTGAACTCGCCAAAAATGGTCACCAAACCCACCAACGGTCGCCAAAAATAATGCCAACTTTGCCTTATCGCCTAGATTTCGCCAAGTTCCCACTGAACACCGCCATTATAACGTAAGGGACGGTGTTTCTAGTGAATATATTACAATTTTAACATAAAATAAATGTACCATAGAGTAATATAAATGCATTACAAAATTTATTTTTTAATTGAGTTTTACTTTAATGTGACATTCAGAATATTATTTAGTTAACTCATTTTTGCCCTGATTAACCAAATAAAGATGAAAACAATTTAAGTAAATAGTCAGCTGTGTATGTGTGTAAGACTAATCCATAACGATAATCAATTATTCCAGTCTACCATTTGACCATGTACAAGACATTCAAATGGACCTTTAAACTTTACAGGTACAATTTTCCCTTTTAAACTTTTAATTAACTGACGCGAAATTTCAGATGTTCCTTTCTTTCCAACTTTTTCTTTCCGTCTTAACTATTCTTTATGATTTTTCATTTCGATCTGTCCAAGCGACACTTTAAAACTCAGAACTCCTTTCGACTTAATTAACTTTTAAATTTTTGTGAAAAGTAACACTTTGGAATTCACACAAGTCCCTATAAGCACTTTAAATTACCTCGTTAAGATAATTACTGTCCGCTAATGGCTTTTCTGGTTGCTTTTTTTTATGGTTCTCTGCTTTCGCTACTAGGACTAAGTAGTGGTGATTGCTGCTAAGTTGTTAAAAAGTGTTTGGGAAATTTGTAAAGTAATTAAAAATCTCAGCTTTACATTCCATATTTTTAAAAGTAATAATGTAAGTCATTTAACAAGAAGTTCAGAACATTATTACATAAAGCTGTAGCAAAATTATAACATAAATGATATAATATATTCGGTTGAGATTTTTTTTAAAAATGAAATATTTTATTATTTTAAAACTAAAGGTATTCTAATACAGTAGGAACGTCGTTTATCCGAACGTTTATTATCGGGAGCGTCAAATATCTGAACCAAAGTCCGGATACGTTTTCGAACAGTGCAATGCTCAACATTTGTTTTCTGTGAGGCCAAAAGTGACGGGAAACCCACGGTGAGAGATATTTGGGGAATTTCAGCTGTGCGATTTGGCAAACATTTGCGTGGAATATTAGGTCAGTTTGTTTCCAAGTGAGGGGTGTATACGAGCTTGCACGAAACTTGTCTGAACTGCCTATGCTGCGTGAATCGATTTCTCCGCGTTCCGACATGCGCCGGTGTTTCGCGCAGGACGTAGTCGATTGATAAGTTTTGCATAAACCCAATGTTTCTTCTTTACTCAATTAATATCCGCAAGAAATTTGGAATAATTTTACGAATATTTACACCATGTTTTTCTCATTTTACGATTTATGCTTAACTTTTGAACACCAGTGTATATATGCAAGTGTATGAGAGCGCATGTGTGTGTATGCGCATACACACATGTATTTATATATGTATACATCTGTTTATGCATTCATATATGTACGCATTACATATATAAAGGAAATATTGTATATATATATAATGAATACTGCAATGTGAGAATTGGCAGAGGGCGTGGTCATTGGTAAAGCTTTTATGGTATTAATGAGGCAGTCCTGTGATTAGTTAATCTGGTTTATTGTACATTGAACGCGTAGAGACACACAAACATATATGGGCAACTCCTATGTATACGCTCATGTCCATAAATTAAGGATAATGAAGTTCAGGCAAGGAAAGAGACAGAAGCAAAACAAATCTGACTTATTTGTAAAGTCTATTTATTAAACAAAAGGTAAAGAGCAAAAAAGATGTTATTGTTTGACATAATTAATAAAAATTGCGAATTTTACTCCCTGGAGCAATTTTAAAAAATAACCTATTTACAAAAAACAGTATAACATGTTAGTATGATGGTTAATACGGAGTATGTCTCCCGGACGATGTAATACAGGCCTTACAACGCCTACGCATGCTGAGCATCAAATTATCACTCTGATCTTGGGGAATATTACACCACTCATCAAGCAATGCCATCCGAAGTTCCTGTAGACAGGTGGGAGGGGGTTGACGGGCTGCAATTCGTCGGCCAAGCATATCCCACACATACTCTATTGGATTCAAGTCCGGTGAGTATGCTGGCCAATCCATACGGGTGATATCCTCCGATTGAAGCATTCATCTACAATGTTAGCACGGTGGGGACGGGCGTTGTCATCCATAAACAGAAATTCAGCACCCATGGCACCCCGAAGCAAACGTACATGTTGTTCCAGAATGACATCCCGAAAAATGTGGCCTGTCATCGTTACACTCTGAAAATGCATGCAGATCAATTCTGGAACCAAGAATAATTCCTCCCCAAACGAGCCATCCTGCACCACCGTAACGGTGTCGTTTAATGGTGTTCTCTTGGTGGTAACGGGTACCTGGTGCTCTCCATATGAAAGTCCGGCGAGAATCAGACCGCAAACTAAACTTGGACTCGTCGGAAAACATCACACAAGACCACTGTTGCGGTGTCCACAATGCATGCTCTCTACTCCAGGTTAATCGCAGGCGACAGTGAGTTGCGGTAAGGGGAACACATCTGACAGGCCTACGAGCATATAGACCAATGTGCCCTAAGCGTCTGTACACGGTCTGCCTTGAAACTGCCGTACAGGTAGCTGAAGAGTGCTGACAAGATAGATCTGATGCTGTGCTCCGTCTGTTTCTTTTGGCAGTAACTGCCAAATACCGGTCCTCATTCAGCGTTGTAACTCGGGGGCGACCTGTGCTGTAACATCTATTCACATTTCCATCATCTTGGAATCGTTGCTAAAGCCTGGAGATGACACGCTGGGCGATTCCAAGTTCCTCGGATACTTCAAGCTGGGTACGTCCACATTCCAGTCGTCCGTTAATTCTACCACGTAAAAAATCATCCAAATGCTTCCTTTGTGCCATAACTATGCGGTAATTGCACTGAAAGGCTTTTAAAGCGATTGTGAACAATTTTACTTATTTGCCACCATTCCTTATATACCCCTCTCTTACACTCTCGTCATTGTGACGTACTATCCACGCCATCTGGTGGTTTCCTGTAGTTTGCATATTCTTCTTCAAGATGTGTGTGATAATTCTACAGGTGAAATTTTTATTTTAGAGTTCAATTTCTGTGTGATTCTGAATTATCCTTAATTTATGGACATGAGTGTGTGTATATATATATATATATATATATATATAACTTTTTTTTAATTCTAAAAATTTGTACATTTGATAGATTTAAAAAAGGGGAGATAATATTTTTAGCAATTCAAAAATGATAAAAGTACACTGCTTATTTGCACACGCACTTCTATTAAATCTTTTACTTCATTTTTCTTATTCCTATTGTGAAAAATCTCTCAACAACTTTATATTCTCATTTTTAACAACACGTTTTCATCAAATATTGTCTTGTTTTCGCAAATTTAGCTATTCAATAAAGAAAAGATAAAAACACACTGTTTTTCTCATTTCTTCACAGATATATGATAAGAAAAAAAGATTTCTCTCTTTACGACTTTCTAAACAGAGAACATTTGAAATTTAAATTCCAGCAGAAGTGTTTGGAATGAAAGAAATTAAAATAACTTTTCTTCTCAAAACGCTAAAAGTTAAAATTGGAAACGATTTAGATCGGAAAATCATTTTGATGGAATCTAAGCATCAAACTCATTACTTCTAGGTTAAGTGAATAAAAAAGATGATTATTTTTTTATATACATGGCACTGGAATTACACGAAATGATTTTATAGTACTAATAAAAAGAAGTTCCCCTTTACGATATTAAAAATAGTTAACAGAATTCTTTTACTGTTATTTTTAGAGTACATTTTACCGAAATATTTTATATTTCAAATAAAGGAATATTTTTTCGAATGTTTTTGTAAGGGAAAAGGAAAAACATTTTTGTATAGTAGTATTTCTGTAAACACTTGAAAATTAAATCACGAGATATATTACATACTTAATAGTCTTTTGAAAGAGTTTTAGTAAGACATATACTTCTATATAAAGTAATTTCTTAATTATTCGGTAAGCATCTTGCATTTTAAAAAAAAAATCTTTAAACAAACTACGTGTAATTTTTAATTCAAAAATATTAAAATATAAAAATTAAGCAAGCTATACACAAACTGACAATTTTGTACGAACTTTAAAATGCACATATGAACTTTTCTACAAAGCTGAAAAACCAATTAAAAAGTAAACAGTTAAATTTGAGCAATGTCACATATTTTCTATAAAGAATAAAATAAAAGGTGTGACACAAAAACGAGAGAGAGTGAGAGAGAGACTGTGTAGTTTTAAAAAAGAGTGGAGTTAGTAACAGCTGTTTGGGTGACGTCGTCCCACACCCCTCCTTTATCCATGTGGCCAGTTTCGTTTTAATCGATCTCGCCAGTCGGGAGTACTGAGTCATTGAGTGAACACCTGCAACTGCATTCCGCCGGAAAAATGTCGAATAAACATCATTTCCTTGTGAAACTTAAGAAATCAGACACGAAAACATTTCAAACATTAAACGAGGCTTATGGAGATAAAACTTTGTCTCGTGCACATGTGTTTGAATGGTATAAGATGTTTTCTGAAGGAAGGGTTACTATGAAAGATTATGAACCTGCAGGGCGCCCAAAGTCAGCAATTACACACCAAAACATAGACAAAATTCGTGATATAAGTGATTTCCCACTCACATCAGGGGTCAGACTGTTAATCAACACTACTACATTGAAGTACTAAAAAGACTTCGTGAAAAAATTAGGGGAAAAAAGGCTCGAGTTTGGAAGTGATGGATGGTTGTTGCATCAAAAAAATGCATCCGCTCACATGGCCCTTTCTGTCAAGCAGTTTCTGACCAGCAAAAGTATTACTGTGATAGGGCATCCTCCTTATTCACCTGATTTTGGCCCCATGCGACTTTTTTTATTTCGTACAATTAAATCTTTCTGAAGGGAACCTTCTTCAACCCTTCAGTTGAAGAGATTCAGGCAAAAATGGAAAATCTCCTATAGGGATTTCCAAAAGCCTCATTCCAGAACCGTTCCCAGCAAAGGTAGGAATGCGTGAATGCTGAAAGGAACTACTTTGAAGGTGTCACGGAGAACTGATTCCGTAAGTACAATGATTTATTGGACCGGTCTCGTTGTTTTGTGCCCCACCTCGTATTATTTACATTCTTTAGTAAACCTTACGTAATTATTCTCGGCATCGTCATAAAAAATGAGAATACGAGTTTCGCTATATTTGATTTAACTATTCAACGCATTTGTTATTTTAGATTAACCACTTCCCTTGCACATTTTTCTCTTAACAAACTGCAAAAAATCATCAAATTTTTTTTTACATTATTATTATATACAATGAACGAAACAAAACAAAATACATAAGCTTTAAGTTGAATTTTTAATTTTTTATAGGTGTAAGAACCTTTAGTTTTAATATTAGTTAACAATCCCGAGTCATCTCGGGCAAACGGGAAGAAGTAAAATATTAGTCTTTGTATGTATGTTTTTGAAACAAGAGACAACACAAAATAATATGTGACATTCTGTACACTGGTACCTTGTCTCTTTTCTTACTGGCTTACCTCTGGAATCTATTTTACGGGAGCTCAGAGTGCACTGTCTCGTTGGATTTGATTTTTTTCAGTAGCAGAAATAACACCTGGAAAATACCTTGAAATTAACCTTAGTGGTGAAGGACTAATGCTAGGTCTTCCAGATGTGGTAGAAAACTTGTCACGATGATTTTCTGACATTAGTTTTTCAATCAGTTTCATTCTAAATTGCTTGGGTCATCGTGAACCTCCTAATTTACAGAACAAAATGTAAAAATTCCACAATTATAATCCAACAAATGGTTATAGTATTTTTCCCTCTTTTTGTGGGTGTAGAATACTGGTCCATTTTATATATCTACACTACCCATTTTGTCATTGTAGTTTAGGCCTGGAATTTGTTTCTGCCCGTTTATTTGTCACATTCTGCATTTCGATTGTATATATTGTGGAAATTAGACTAATATCTTTCTTATTTTTTTTCCATTTCATTACAGTTACTTTCCCTCTCTGATATCCAATAATTTCTCCTTTTTTCAATTTCTTTGTCTTTAGATCTCGAGGTAAATCCTTTCTATTCAATTGGAATATTCCATACATCAGTCTTCCTTTTGACTAACGTATCAGCCAAACTTGGCGAGTTATAAAAATTGTCCAAATTGCCAATCAAAGCTGAATATTTCCTCCAGGCCGAATAAAACCGTATTAAAACTAATCGTACTAGCAAATTCTGCTTCCCCCGAGTTTTCTCGGGATAATAATTAACTGCAATATATATACGACACCGAGATAACTCGGGATAATCAGGCACAAAATTATGTATTATAACTCCAAATAATCACTACTAATACTAAGATTTAATTTTACTGTTTCTATCATACTTTTACATTAAGTAATTTAGGGGGAACTGGTGTTCAATTTCATTACAGCAACAGAAATTTTTATAAATTTCCCTAAAAAAAAGTTTTTGATCCTCGACATTAAAAATGTGAATCTTTAATTAATATACAGTCGGGTATTTAACGAAGATGTTAAATTCTGAAAAAAAAGTTCGTTATACGGAAAATTTGTTAAAAAGAGATTCATCTTTTTATATACTTTAGAGACTAAATAAAACAAATTTTAAATTCATAAGCACTACGCATTATCTAAAAAAGTAATTTATTCACACTTTTGAAAATTAATATCTATTTATTTTACATTTATCTCTCTCTCTATCTCTCTGCCTCTCTCTCTCTCTCTCTCCCATCAAAAAGAAACCTATAAGGAGAACAAGGGGGAGAGGAACATTGTACAGGTACATTGTATTTTCAATTTTAAAAAAAAACTTGTATTAAAAAAAAATTAAAGAATTTTTTTAAAGACATTTTCTAATTTTAAGCCTACAGGCAATATTAAACATACATTGTTTTAGAACTAGTAATTTTCAACATACACTACCACATGCGTCCTTACGTTTAATTATTCATAAAATCTGTTAATTTTGTTTGAGTTTTTTTCTTTGAAAAATTATGGCAATTTCATTGCTCTAGGTGAGTTAGACACCCTGTAAAAGCAGTTCAAGGTCATTGATCACCTTAAAATGTGCTAAAAGAGAGAATAATTTGAAAAATGTTGTCAAATATTTTTAAAATAGGGAAGAGAATAATTGAATCACAAGAGAAAATTTCGTTAAATAGAAAATGCACTTCGCTATTTGGAGGTTATTTTACGAATAAAATAGTAAAATGTTCTTGGTTCCAGGAAAAAGTTGAAAAAATAGAGTGGCTGTATTTCAAATAATACAATTTTCATTAACCTGTGTAAATTAAAGCATAAATTGAAGAATAATATTTTGAAATTGGTTGAGTTAAATTAAATATGTTTGATCACACTCTGTCCTGTTGTGTATATTGCGTAGTAGTATGACAATATCTGTATTAATTTAAAGTATTATAGTAAAAAAATTAGAGAAAAATTATAACAGCTATCAGTTGTTAATTGTTTCATAAAGTTTCAGCAATGCAAATGAGCTATGACAAAAATTAATACATATGCCATGAAAATTTCCTATAGTTTGAGTTAAAGACATACATAAGAAAAATTGTGAGATAATTAAGTTAGTTTTTAACAAATCATTACAAATTTCTTAAGCAATCTTCTTATTTATATTATTTTACAACAAAATTTATAATTCCAAAAGAATTATCAAAAAGAAGTATTTATTTATTTGTGTAAAATATTATTTATTTTCTCGTTTAAAATATTTATTTTTTCGTTTTTTTTTTTCTGAAGTAAGTTCTCACTTCCTTTTTTTTTATAATTATTAGTGAGTATATATATATATATATATATATATAAATTTTTAGTGTTTTATTTTAAGAAAGATTAAAATATTTATGAACAATGTCCTTTAATTCTCAAAATACAAATAAATACTGTGACAATGTGATTTATTATTAGTTTCGTAAAAAAATACATTTTCTTTGTAAAGAAGAAATAAAATGCCTAATTTATTTCTTGATAATTCGATACATAAAAGTGATACTTTTGTGCAAGAAGTTTTATAAAATATCTTAATATAAACAATCTAATCTTAAATTTATCTTTCTTTCATGAATCTTACATTTATCCAAGTAAGAAATATACTTGAAAAAATACCGAATTTTTCCCTTTGGTACTTGTTAAGTCAACAGAAAGCTCTTAACTCCATTCGCGAGTATGTTTGTCTGTGTTAAATTGAATTTCCTTTAATGTTTAAATGTATAAAATATATCGAAATGGAAAAAGAAAGAGAAATAATTTTACGAAATATATCAATGTACGTTAAGTGTTCTGTTGAAAAAGAAACATGAATTGGGTTATGAATTTTTCACTAAAAGATCAAATCTTATAAAATATATATTAACTAAATTAATAAAATTATTTTAAATAATATTTGATTCAATTGAATTCTGTGAGCAATAGGTTTCAAACAAAACTGCTCCAAAGGAGGTTGACTTTGTAACGGGCCTATCCGCGTTTTTCCTAATAATCCTCTTGGGAAATAACTTTTTTTAAATATTATTTAACTGAAAACTTCCTCCCGAAGAAGAAGACGTGTTCTATGTAAATTATGTCCGGTACTTAAGCACAGTAGAGCGTCGTTTATCCGAATGCTTACTATCCGGAGAGTCAAACATCCGAACCAAGAGAATCAGAGACTTTGCAGCGAAAAAACGAAGGTGTACAATGGTATCGCGAAAAAAAGTGATTATTTTCCACAATAAAGGTAAAATCGCAATATTTTGCACCTATTTTGCTTTTTCTTCAAGCACGTTTCCTGCATGTGATGATTTTCAATATTCGTATAGTGTCCGGCTTCATATACTGCATCAATTGATTTCGGTTTTCGGTTATCCGAACGGTGTTCGGCCCCAATTGATTCGGATAAACGACGTACTACTGTATCAGCTTTCGGGTTCGAGTAGGAGAGAGAGAAGTAAGAATCTAAAGAATAGCGTGAAGATTAACTTAAGATAGCGTAAAGCTAGACGAGAGCACTTCGTAGATTGTTTGATTAATATTAAGATTGACGATTTGGTCAATTAGTTGTTAAATGGATGTGGTCCGTTTGAATTGGATTATTTTAGAAATTATCTTCAAATATAAGAATTATCCCGGAAGTGCTAAGTGTAAGTGATCCGATTTATTATTATCTCGTCTACTTCGCTTTATCAATTGGTACATTTTTTAACTTGTGTTGTTGAATTTGTGTCGTAGTTGAAAATAGTAATAAATTGTGTTGTTTTGACTAGGACTAGTTTTCTTTCTAACTCTCGTACATTAATGGATGGGCAGGGCCGGCTCTAGCAGTTTTGCCGCCCCAGACAAAAATGGAAAATGCCGTCCTTCTCTCCAAAGCAAAAAAAAAAAAGATAAATCATTCCCGTACATACACAACTATAAAACGAATGATTCTTGAGAACAAAAAGGTAGCATAACAACACATATTCATACAAACGTTTATTTAAACTTATAGTAACTATACTCAAAACTAAAATAAAATATCTTCTGTGGCTTTCTAACTACCAAAAACTTATTATCCTAATCCCCTTTTGGATAGTTGATATCAGACATTGTATGGATGAAAGGAATATCCGTTGTGTCCTCAGTCCGGAATGGGAAGAAAGTTACTAGTAAATGATGTGTAAACATATCAAATTTCATAATTCAACATATACTCTCCCGCCTCGAAACCTTCAAATTTCAACATAAAATAAAACTGACATATATATACAAATTACAAAATAAGGAAATAAGATACGCCCAATAATATTTCAGAAAATATATTAAATTTTTTTGTAACAAAATTGTTTCAAATTTAATCTAAATGCCGCTTTTAAAATTTGCCACCCTGGGCAGGCGTCCGGGTTGTCCGGCCCTAAGGCCGCCCCTCGGATGGGATATCTCATTCATTACAACTTTGATTGTATAAATATTTTACAGTAAACATATCCCTTACTTTATATGACGTAGGGAAGTATTTTTAAAATGGAACATTATTTCTTGTGATAGTTTTTTCATTTACAAAGTTAAAAACAAATCGTTCATTAGCAAGATCTAACTCCAAAAGTGATTTGATTTGATTTTTAACGTCGTACTCTGAAACAACATATAAGTTAATGGCGACAGGCCGCGCTCCTTTGAGCCTCGATCAAGTAATAAGGACGCTGTCTGAGCAGGCAACTTATTCTCCTAACTTCTCACCGCGCCAGCGAGAGAGTTTAAAGCCAGGACAGATTTCACGTGCATCTGCTCCTGTACACGGCGGGTCTTCAGTGGAACTGGGTCTCAAACTCACTACTCACCAGCCACGAATTCATGACCCTGACCACTCAGCTACCACGGTCACTTCTAATTAAGAAAATGGATTTTTTTTACGAAGTAAATACTGTTAAAAGAATTTTGTGAACTTAATGCTTAATATAATATGAATACTTTTATCTGGATGTTTTTAATACATTAATACTTTCTGCTGTATTTATTTTATGATCAAAATTGTAATATTCGCAAGCAACTGTGCTTCTTGCATTATAATGGCGTTTCAATCGTAACTTGACGAAATATTTTCGATACAGCCATGTTGGCCTCATTTTGGCGTCCATGCTGGTGACCATATGGATGCTTCTGGAAATTACTGAAAAAATCTATTAATATGATGATCTATGACGTAAGCGGATCTTTTGAGAAAGTGCTTAAAGATAGCCATGCACGCGGAAAAAGGCAGCCGCTCACTGGGGTTGAGTGAGTATTGTTTTGACTGTTGAAGAATCCAGTAGCAATTAGTTGCTTGCAAATAAATTTTATGTACGTGCTTTTAGAGACTGATAGTTGTGCCTGAGAGCTGTAGAAAGTGTGAAAACTAACTGGGATTTATTAAGTGAATTTTAGTGCTGTATCCAGTATTTTAGGAATTGTTTTTCTACAATAATTTCTGATTGCTCCTGAAGAACTATTTTGCTCTTTGAGAGTGATAGCATAGTATCCTTGAGCCCCTGTCTAAGTAACAATATAAAA